>JAQFXP010003559.1:0-12287 GCA_034693685.1 Belba bartosi | reverse complement strand
ATTGTCTAGTATTCTTTTTATAAAATTTTATTTTATTTTAAACATTGTATATTATGATATCAAATAAAGCAGTTACCAAAGTAAAAAAAAAAAAACGTGTTTCACTGCATTACAATTTGTTAAATAATGGTTCAAAGATACTATTAAGGTCAAATTCTCCAGTATTGTCGTAAAACACTCAAAGTCTTTGATATTGCAGCATGCTTCTTTGAAAACAATTGTTTGATTCGTTTCAGCTGCACCTAATTAATTTAATATAACTATTGTATTATTTTTTATATATTAAGTAAAATAATATAATATTAATTGTATTATTAGTTTGTGTTTTGCGCTATTAATTTGTAAAAGAATTTTTACAAATAAAATATTAAATTTATTTTTTAATTTTTAAGTTAATTATAATTTTAATCATTATTAATATTTTATCAAAAGAAAATATACAGTTTTTATAAATTTTAATTATTTCATTTATAGACTTTTAAGTTTCACTTTAATTCAATACAAATAAAATACAGATTTCGATTATTTTGTAAAATTGTACTTTAAAGTTATTATATTAAATTTTATTTGAAAAAATGTGTATAAATTCAATATAAAAATTAGATATAACAAAAAGAATCAAAAAGAGATAACGTATCTTACTTTATCTGCATCGCTGTACCTGCTTATAATTGTTAAAATTTTATATTGTAACCACGAAAAAACCAAGAAGATATTTTTTCGATAATGAATTCATTAGCGCATTTCTAAAAATATTTCAACTCAAAATACTTTTAATTAAATTAATAAAGCAACAAGTACAAATTGATAAATAATAAATATTATTAATAAGAATATATACTATTATTAAAAATTTAAACAATTGGACACATTTCTTAGAAATAAATTTTACAAAATAAGCATGCTCTATTTAATTAATTATAAATTTAGTTTAATTAATTTAAATTAAATTAAAATGCAATATTTAACTTTATATACAATTTAAATTAATTTTAAACTATTAACGACTGCATCTATTACATTGCCTTGACTACAAAAATGACTTTATTTTAATATCTCTAATGACAAACAAATATTAAATGTTTGAAAATTTATGTATTTTTATTAATGAATCCAAAAATAAAAATATATTTTATTGTTAATACAAAAAACAATTTGGTCTCAGATTATTAGTCTCAGCGGAAAATAAAAGAATTATTATTTTTTATGAAATAAGAAAATTATAATTTATTAGATAGGCTTGCTACTGTATATACAAATATACGGTTATTTATTTTATTACATTTACTTCATAAAAATCATAAGATTTATAAATGAGTTATAAAAACAAAGCTTCTCTTTTCTAAACTAATATTAGAATTTATTTTAGTTTGAATAAATATGCTTGCTAACGTTTTAAAAACTTTATTATAAAAAATGTCGTTATTATTTTAAAACGACAAATTTTGTCGCTCTCATTATTTTTGTGAAAATATGCATAAAAATAGTTCATTAAATGTTTTCTTAACAAATTCATAATTACTTAAACAATTGTTTATTGAAGTATGTGTTGCAAAGTTTGTTTTGAAGTAAATTGTTGCATTTTTCTTTTTAAAAATGTTTTTTAAGTATTTGTTTAGAAAATTTTAAAATTCAATTATCCCCAAAGTGACAAACTTAATTTAATAATTTAGGTGAGAATTCAATTTATTATTTTTGTGTAAACTAATGATCTTAAAATATATATCAAGTAGAATTTTTTAAAATTCAATTTAAATCTATTATTTATATAAACCACAAAAAACAGTCAAGAATTTCCATTTATATTGTCAATTGTTTGGATTGAATTTTAAAAAACAGTAACTATTGTGAAAATTGAAAGTTTAAAAATTTTTGTAATAGGGAGGAAAGGGGAGGAGAGAGAGGGCAAAGAGAGAAAAGTGGAAAGTAATCGACAGAACTGTCGGTCGAGTCTGAGAGAGCGCAACATCACTATCACTGCTCTATAGCAACAATGCATTGAAAGGCTCACTATTAGAGACGTTGTCAGAGGAATAAAAGAGTAATAATAGTGTTTCGCAAACTTTTAAGGCT
Source organism: Belba bartosi (assembly GCA_034693685.1). Lineage (NCBI taxonomy): Eukaryota > Metazoa > Arthropoda > Arachnida > Sarcoptiformes > Damaeidae > Belba > Belba bartosi. The sequence goes on along the minus strand of JAQFXP010003559.1, from coordinate 10,214 downwards.
TACACATCACTGAAGAGATTGAATTGAGTCAAAGTTTGGGTGACTTCGGTGTCGAGACATTTACTTTTGGTTTTTGCAAAATAACAAATATTCGAAGTATTTGTCTATTTATCTCCATTTGCATTGTATTCGCATCCGTATTGGAAATGAGTAGAGAATTAGTAATTTGAGCGATGGATACAATAAAGTACTTCGAGAACCGACCGAATCGGACACTGAATGGAAGTGCAACCAACTATACGGAGGAAGAGCTGCCACTGTTGGACGCACTCGAGTTCTGGCCCTATCAAGTGGTGCTAATAGTGCTCTACTCGACCACTGCATTCATATCACTTACCAGTAATTTAATCACAATTATAGTTCTGCTTAAAGGCGACCGAATCTCATCTGAATTGTGGAAATATTTGATAAATCTATCCGTTTCTGATATAGTCCTGTCCCTACTCTCCATTCCCTTTACTTACACCAGTTTTATGTTGAATCGATGGATATTTCCGACCCAATTGTGTCCGATCGTCAACTTTGCCCAAACCTGTTCGGTCTTCGTTAGTGTTTGGACACTCGCTGTCATCGGCATTGATCGGTAAGTCTTTATCATTTATAGCTAACTCTCCATTAATTTTCACTTTTATCTCATTTTAAATCAATTCAATTAATAATTTTTAATAAATAGTATAAATATTTTGTATATTTTAATTTAACAAAAATGAAAATTAATGATTTTCAGACATATATAAAAGACTTAATTAATTAAACTTGATAAAATTTATAATAATAAGCTGTTAAAAGCTTTTTATCTTTGATAAAATATTTTTTGCAAAATATTTATTATTTACACAATGCGTTCTAGCTAAAAGGTAATTAGTTAGTGGGTTTTAAAATAGAATAAATCTTTGTGCTAAAAGTTATTAACGTATTTAAAATATGTTTTTAAAATTTTTAAAAAATTCCTAATTTAGATTGTTTTAGCTTTAAAATGTATTAATATAATCCGCTGGTGACTAGTCATTTTTGCAACGCATTGTACAAAATAAAAATTGCAAAATAATGCTAAAACTTGTAAGCTTTTTCCAAGTTAATTTTTATTATTTGAGTTATTAAGTCAGTATGTATATCGCATGTAAAACAAATTTTTCATTTAAATAAATAAAATGTAAATTAAATAAAATTAATTTTTATTTATTATTCTAATAAAATAAGAATGTGAAATTCATTTTTGAGATAAAAATTTTAATAATATTCTTAAATCAGAAAAATCAACATAAAAATAATAGAACATAATGCCATATAAATTGTATTAGGCAAATCTTTGCATGCAACATTAAACAATAGAGCTGTATTTCAAAAATTATTTTATTATTGATTTATTTTGTACAATAATATTTGCATTACAATTGCTATATAAACCGGGCGGGGCAATTTCTGTTATTGTTGACTTGATATAATTGTTTAAATTAGTCAAAATTTATTAATATTCTATGTATTAAAATGTTAAATTAAACCGACAAGTATTCTAAATATTTTAGCTTAATTAGTTTTGTTAAAATTAATATATAATAATTGCTAAATATATTTAATATTTTTAAAACTCTTAGCAAAATTGCATTGTTTTAATTTATTCGAATACTTTATATATTCATATACTGTGCAGAACAATTATTGACATTTGTAACTACAACAAAAAAAATGTTGCCATTCAAATACACGAGTTAATATTTTAACATTAAATAAATACTTTATTTTTAAAAAATCTAAAATTAAACTTTTGGTAAAAAGATGTTTTTAAAGTATTTTTTCTTTAACTATAATACAACTAGCATTTTGTTATTTAATTGCTAAATAAAATATTTTAAATTTGTATTTAACAATGATAAATAATATCTATTTTCTATAAATAAAACCTAGCATTATTTTATTTTTCAAATTCGTATCACAGAAAAACATTTATTTTTGTCAGGTTTATTTTTTTAACATTTTGTTTAGCATTAAATTAGTAAAATTTGCCTGATTTTGGCCATAAAACTAAAAAAAAATTAAAAATTGTAGAGCGAGTACCTTTTCGTAGACTAAATAATAACAGGTATAAATGCCATTTTCAAGATCAGAAGGATTTTTGGCAACTCTTCTTTTTCTCATTCTCTGACATTATACTTGTATTTAATATTCTAATATCATTTTAGTTACATATTATTAATATTAATAAAATATAACTTTCAATATATTATTTATTTGTTGGAAATAGCTATGCAATAAAATTATGTTAAACAGCATTAAAAATAAATTAATATTAAAAATTAATTATTCAAATGTTTCTTGTTAACTGTTTGACTATAAGTGAATGCAATATCTGCTCTATTTACAGTTTCTACTTAAAATTGATTAAATCTCTTTAATCAAAAACTTAACTTAAAATACTTTTAGTTTAAAATTGACAACTATTGAGCAAAAAAGTCAAAATGCATTCATTTATTATATGCTCTTAGTTTGACAACAAATACAACAACAAAAAGTTAAAATATATGTAAATTGATTCTCGACTAAAATCTAATTCTTTTGTTAGAACTTTAGCATCTGCATTTTTTTTGGTTGTATATGCCCTGGGTGATTACTGTGTGCTATTTTTTCTATTTAATGTAATTATAGCATTGGTAATGTCAATCAATATGTGGCTTACATTACGGAGTGTATACAATATTAATAAAAATATTTTTCATGTTTGATTTGTTTATAAATTTATTTAATAATAAATTGTTTAAAAATATGAATTTAATATTCTTGTCATCACATTATAAATGAGATTTTAATCTTTGGTATCATAAAAGATATTTATTAATAATTAATGTAAAAAATTAGTATGTCAATCTTTTTGATTGTCAGCTTATTGTGCGTTTTGATATACATCTTCTAAAGAAAATTATTATTATTAGATAAAAGCTTTTGATTGTCGTTAAGATGATTAGTCTTTCAGTTAATTCTATTCACTCTAATGCTAACGATCCGTAACTTTAACTTACATTCGAAACAAAATCCATTAATTATTGAGCTTTTAGTGCAATAAAACAATTTTTTTATTTAATTTTTTATTTTGTTTGGTTCTTAAGAAATAATTAATAATAAGACTTACAATGAGTGATCTTTATTTGTTTACAGTTTTAAGAAATTTTTTAAATTATATTTAAAACATTTGCAAAAAAATATAATAAAGATACAATAAAACAACTGACTATGTATTAATAAGTATGTTGGTTTTAGCTACTGTATAAATAGAGAGTTAATAGAGTGTCGCAATAAAATTGTAAAAATAATAAGTTTTAAATAAAAATATTAAACTAATTACGTAGTAGAATAGCAAATACTCTACAATAGTAAAGCGCAAACTTAAGAGTTTAATCTGTTTGTTAGTTTTTTACTGTTTGTTTACAAATACAAAACAAGTTATCTGCAGTGAATCGTGGGATTCACTGCAAATATATTGTTTTCTAATGTTTAATAATCAGTAAAAAAGCTAACTCGCACTTTGAACTCTTAGATTTTGCCCAGGCCTACTCTACAACCTATTCAAATAAAAATGATATATTTTTAGACATAAGCAATACAGATAGAAAGCCCCTTGATACTCTCATCTATTACAAAAACAACATAAAACAAGTATTTATTTCTTTAATGTATTAAAACAGTAAAATATTTAAAAGCTATAAACACATAAAGAACACTCATTGTTAGTTCTTAGAATTTGTTTTGTATAAACATATTATAAATAAATAAATAATAATTTTTATATAAAATATTAATTAGTCGTAAAAACTAAATTCATAAACTTGATCAAATAATTTGTTTTTCTTAACAAGAGTTAAAATGAACAACTAATCTACTTTTGATAAAAAGTATTGCATAAATTATGTCATGATTTTTAAGCCAGTTGCAAATAACTGTATTTGTTTTTAACAAGAGTATTTCATTAAAACACAATTATAAGTCGGAGCTTAAAATAAAATTAATACTTATTTTAAACTTACATTAAAACAAATGCAGTTAATTAGATCCCATGAAGAGTAAAGTTGGCATGAAACAATAAAATTGATTTAATTGCTTAGTATTGTATTTATTGTTAAAATGTTGTTTTTGTTCTAATTGTGTAAATATTTATTTGTCGAAATTAAGTGTAGGATTATTTGAAAAATATTTTCTGTTTTTGTAGTTTTTAGCATGATATTTGTTAGAAAAATATAATTGTTTTTTGGTGTCTTAATTCTTGCTAGCATTAAAAGTCAAGGAAATACTATTAACAAGATTATGTTTTTATTAGTAATAAACAGAAAATTATGTTTTTGTTTAAACAATTATTTAATTGTTAAGTAAAATAAAAAATATTTTTAGCTAAATATAACTCAAAGCATTTAAGCTTGAAAAAATATTTATAAAAAAATTATTAATCTTTTATCAATGCAATTTTTAGCTTAGATTAACTGTAAAAGTCTGAAAATAAATTTCTAGCAGCAATATAAAATAGTAATATAAAAATGACATAAAATACTTGCCAGGTTTAAAGTTTTTAATTTTCAAAAGTGATTTATTTGATATCTAAATTAGAAATTATTTTTAAAAAGAAAAAGATTTTTTAGAAACCTTCAGAAATAATTGGAATCTAAAAGTTTGTTCTGGATATTAATTTGTAAGATAAGTACAGTATATAAAAACTGATCAAATTTCCAATATTTCCACATCAATAAATAATTATATTTTTATATGTAATACCTTTTGCAAACTAATTATTAATATACTGCTAGCGATGTATCATGTAAACATCAAACAAATTATCTTTGCTAAATATCAAATGGATTAATTTTGTCAAAAATAATTACATTTGAAAAGCAAACATGTTTACTAGACTGTGATTAAAAATAGTTTAATTAAAATTAATCGTTAAACAAGTAAATTTGAATTTTAGAGATTATCTCTTTAAAAATAAAAAAGTATATATTGTAATACAAATATTAATATTTGATTAAATTATCTAAAAAAAGCAACAAAAAAACCAAAAAAGCAAAATATAAAACAAATAATTTCTCATAAATTAAATCCTAAATTGGTTTTGATATTAGAAGCGTCTGGTGTTTGAGATAAAAAACGACAAATTTGTGACTTATCTCAGCTAATATATCAATTGTATCCTGGTTATGACGAAGCAAATTTTTTTCTCCTTAAAGTTTGCTTAATATGAACCTAATATTTGTTATTTTTTTTGCGTTGATTTTGTTGCTAATAATTGAGTTAACTGTAAGACAATTACAGAATTAGTTCTTTTATCGTCGACTGAGTTAATTGTAAAGAATTTTTTCAAACAAATCAATAAAATGATTATTAAAGCTGTAATAAAAAAAGTTTTTATTTGATTACTTGTTTGATTTAAGCAATCGTATGATATATTAAATTTTTTGCACAACTTATTTGTTCACTTATCTAATAAATTAATGTATTTATTGTTAATAATAATAATAGTAATAATACTCGAGTTTTTGGTTTTATTTATTTCAAGATTTGTTTTACGAAAACTTGGATTTTGTTGAACAGCATTTGAATCAATTTCTATATTTACTTGAATACAATAGTTGTGTACTTCTATTGTCTCGAAAGTAATAGCAAATTAGGTTCAATTTATTTTTGCTGACATTTCACTAGATATTTGCTGACATATTTGAGTAGGATAAATCGCTAAACAAATAGAAACAACCTTGCTCGGCGTTTATATTTCTAGTATTTCAACAATAAACTTGCATAACTTAAATTGGAAAAAATATTAAATATACTTGGCGTTAAAATTTATTATTTATTCAAAATATATGGTAAAAGTAAAATAATTCTGAAATTCGGTTTTATATATAAAAAGCAATTTTTAAAAAGATTTTTAGTTAAACGTATCAAAAAATATGTTAAAAACTATTTATTATTTAAAATTTTAAATATTCAAGAGTTAATGTTTAAGCAAATAAAGTTTCTAGCAAGTTAAGTTTAGGTTTAAAGTAATGTTTAAACATACAAGTAATATATTAATCAGCCAAAATCCTTCTGATTTTAAAAATTGGCATTTATTCCCCTAGAAAAGCCCCTTCGAGTTTTTATCGGCCGCCGAAAGCGACAGATAAATCTTTTTGGTTTTTTAAACTAAAATTAAAAAATTTTTTCTAAATTGTTGCTAAATTCGGTTTAAAATTAGTTAAATTGGGGAACAATTCATTAAAAATATATGAGTTTTGAGCGTTTTTGGAAAATGTCTTTCCTAATACCACACTGAATCGGCCGACCTCTTAATCTCTGATATTGACTAACAATGTTATTAATGAAAGCAATATTATTTAATTTGATTATATTTTATTTAACATAAAAATATAATTTTTTACAATTTAATTTATTAAATTATAAGAAGCGCACTAAACGTTTACGTCAAAAATTGTCAATATATGCTAAAGGTTTTGACAAACTAAAAATTAATTTTATTAAAATTTTAAAATATGAATACAAATTTTATTTTAATAATTTAACTTGCTTACTTTAATATATGGTAGTTTTCAATTTAAATAAAATAAACATAAAAATAACTAATGTTAAAAATAAAAATTATTCATTCTTATCAAAATAATTTTTTGACTTAAGCATTAATATTTTAGCATGTAATAACTGCCGCCACAAGCCCTCCCTCATTCTCACATGCTCTATTGTCATCTTTGGTGTTAGTTATATTGTGAAAGCAAATTAAATATTAAAATTTCAAAATATGAGTTGTTTACTCATGTCAATACAGAATTTATATTGGTTATTTACATAGAAAATCAAGATAAATATAAATTTTTAATGCATATTTTTTTAATGCATAATTTTCTAATTTCTTCTCTCTCTTTACTTTAACCCAAAATACAAAGAATAGGATTTTTGTGCCACTAATGAATTGGAATACAAGTATTGAGAAAAAAATTTAAATTATTCTGGAATTTGAAATCATTTTCTTGTTTGTCGGTAAAGATGTTTAATGAGACAAAACTTTGATAAGAATTGTCAAAACGACTGCAACGAACAAAATCTTTTTTTACTTCCAACCGATTAGAGAAAGGGATAAAATTGAATAATCGCAACATTTTGTCTAAATTGTGTCACAGGAAGAGTAGAATATCTTTTAGAGCAATCAATAGCTAACGTATTTATTGAAAGAAAATATTTTATTCGGATTTCGTACATAACAAGTCTAATAGACATTTGTAATTTTATTTTTAGCCAAATTGTCTTTTTATGTCTGACTTTTGCATAAATTTAATTTTATTCTATTATTTATAAAATGATTATTTGGTTGTATGGGTTGTACAGGATCAACTTTTTTGGAATATTTTTACTTTAATCTAATTATACATTAACTAATAGTATGGAGAATAAATTTTGTATGCTTATTCAATTATATTACAAATTTTCTATTAAATTTAAAAAACTTTAAAATATATTTGAAACAAAAAAAAGTTTTGTTTGAAACTAAACTTTGCTATTTTTATTTTTAGAAAAAAATTTTATTTTTAAATATACATGTTTGAAACAAAATAATTTTTATAATAAATTTTTAAAATACATTAATATAAATTTAAAACAAAGAAAATCAAATTATTTTTATTTTAAAATTTAATTGTGTTTGAAAATAAAGTAAATTTAAATATATAAACTTTGCAGTATTATTTTAAAATAAAAATTAATAAATATATTAATCTGAAAAAATTGTTTTATTATTTAATTGAAAATAATATCTAATATTAATTCAATATCTCTTCAGTTAATTTAAGTTTGCAAACCAAACAATAGAATGTGTCAAGTTATATTTTGATATATGTAACTTAGAGTCAAGAGATTCTCATTATTATGACATAATGTAAGTCTTAAATGATATATTGACGCAAAATATCCATTTGATCTATAAATAAATATAGACTACATATACTGATAGATATATTAGAAATCATTTTTAAATTACATCATTTGTTCAGAAAATAAATGATTATTTAGTTTGAGAATAAACTAAAATTTAATTATATTTTCTAATCATTATATTTTATCATTAAATCTTCTATTACATTTAATTTTAACAATATTTTTATTTAATTTTATTATTAAAATAGGTAGCTGTAAATATCTAAACTTTAGCAATCATTTTAAGCGCTTGTTTGTTTGTAGAAATAAAATATCTTTAGCATTTTAACAACTACATCAAAAGTAAAAATAGCCATTCATTTGATTTGACTTGCAAAAATGTCCTTTTTAGATTTAATTAAAAGAATATCTTTTAGTCTTTGGAGAGTTTTGTTTTAGAAAAACAAAGACAGAGGTAATGGACATAAAGAAAAAACATATTCAATCTGAAAGTAAATGTAATTTCTTCAAAGTTGCAATTTAATTTTGTAAAAAAAAGTACAAAAAAGAATAATTTATTTTAAATTTTAAAGTAATATATTTAAATGTGGCATAAAAAATTAAATTAAATTTGTTATTAATTATACACTTTAAACCAAACTTTTAATGGATTTGCAAAATAATTGTAGAAAATAAAACAAAACAAAAGCTAAATAAATCTAAACCTAATTTGTGTAGAATTTTAAAACCGGAAAATATTGCACAAAAATAGTAACAAACTGAAATTTTAAAATAAGATTAGTTAGCTTAAAATCAAACTAAATTAAATTTATAGTCAGCTGTTTCTGATTGATATAATGGAAAATTTGCTCAAAATTTCAGTTTTTTAAAAATTGACCAAAACTTATAGAATTCATACTTATTGTTAGGAAATAAAAAACGAAAATTGAGTTCAGGAGAGTATGAACTGTTAAGAAGTGCAGAGATCTGATGCAATGATGTGTGAATTCGCCAGTGTTTGCTAAAAATGTCATTTTTTAAGATTTGTGTCAAAATAATCCAAAAGTAGACAATTTTTGATCAAATAATAACAAAAATAATATTTTTAAACAACTTTCCTTTGGTATAACTTTGATTCAGTTTACCTAAAGTTTTATCTCAAGAGAGTTAGAAATTTTCAAAATTGAATAAAAACAAAACAAAAATAAATAAAATAAAATAATCTCTGATATTTTAGGTTAAAATGTTTTTGCTATCTTGTTTGATTAATCTTAATTTGAAGTTGAATGCTATTGTCTTATTATATTGTCAAGCAATAATAATTTTAGATTAATTTCAATGAATCAATTTAATTTCAATTATTGTGCAAGTTGCAATAAAGTTTAATTAGTTTTGATTTGTCTCTTAAGACTATCTGATCATCGATAGTCTTAAACGCATTTATAGATTATCTCTAAATCAAAATCAATTTAGTGGTTAAACGGTTTAGACTGAAAGCCTTAATAATATAAATTTGTTATTTATAAATCGTATATAACTTAAAGTTTAGTCTTAAAACTGTCTTAATATCGAAGTTAACTAATTTCAAAGCCGTTGTCTTCGAATCTGATTGCATTCAAGCGATGCGTTTCTCACTATTCTCTATACTGTTGTCTTCGTCTGCTTAATGGCAGTCGTGTTATACGTTTCGATAGCTTTAGTTCAACTATTTATTGCAAATCTTAAGGTTTATTAAATCTGAAACTAATTAAAGTACGTCTACTCTTTCATCAATTAAGAAACTAATTATAAGACGGCATTGGTTTGGGTTTTACACAATTAGTTCACTTTTGCAGTAATGTATGTTCGGCTCTATTTCTATATATAACTCGATTCATGAAATGAATTTTGATTTCAATTCATTTTTTATATATTCAGTCTCTCTCTCTTTCTCATGCTCCCTCTCTCTCTCTCTCTCTCTCCCCTGCTCTCTTTCTCTCCTGCTTTCTCTCTCTCCTGCTCTCTCTCTTTCTCATGCTCCCTCTCTCTCTCCTGCTCTCTCTCCTGCTCCCTCTCTCTCTCCTGCTCTTTCTCTTTCTCATGCTCCCTTTCTCTCTCCTGCTCTCTCTCTTTCTCATGCTCCCTCTCTCTCTCCTGCTCCCTCTCTCTCTCCTGCTCTTTCTCTTTCTCCTGCTCCCTCTCTCTCTCCTGCTCTCTCTCTTTCTCATGCTCCCTCTCTCTCTCCTGCTCTCTCTCTCTCTCCTGCTCCCTCTCTCTCTCCTGCTCTCTCTCCTGCTCCCTCTCTCTCTCCTGCTCTCTCTCCTGCTCTCTCTCTCTCCTGTTCTCTCTCCTGC
>JAQFXP010003558.1:0-12292 GCA_034693685.1 Belba bartosi | reverse complement strand
ATTTGTTGTCTAAATTTCTATTGCATCACAAATAAGGCAGAAACGAGACAGAAATGAGACTCATGCCTAAGCGTAATAATGATATAAATAGTCAACAGATTCTTCACGAGTGTTCCTATGGTTATTATTGGTAATAGAACTGACTTATGAGACATTTTTTCTGTTTCTAGTCCTATTCGTTCAAATTACGAACCCTAATCGACAGTAATTTAAATTTAGACCGGGCATTGTGAAGGGGGATCAGGCAAAAATCCAAACCTGAATTTGAAAAATGGCATTTATCCCCCCTAGCATTTCTCAATCTCTGATTTAGTCCAATTATTGTGTTATGAATGTGTGTTTCACAAAATGTTTTAAAATTATTCTTTGTAATTTAATAGTTTTAACTGCATTATATCAAAATTTGATATGTAATAACTTTAATAATATGTGTTAATTGAGATATTTTAGTTATAAGAACATTCCGGAATCAGGTGCTGATCAGCTAACATGTATAATTTGTATTTTAATTTTATCCAAATTATAATTTTTTATGTATTTTAAATAAATGTTGTCTTTTGTCAAAATTATGTAAATTTATTTAATGTAACAAAATCTTATTTTTTAACAATTGTTTAAGACAATAAACTAGTGATTAAATAAATTAGCTTGTTGATTGAAAACAAACTTAGTTCAAATTTAAATATTTTTTTCTATTTAAAAAAATTGCTATTTTTTATTTATAACAGGGATTGAGAAGGTCGGTTGTAGGGTTTTTTTCAAAAACAAATCTGGCCAAAAACCTAGGGGGTTCAAGGAAAAATTTTTTTTAATGATGCCCAAAAAGCTTTAAAAATTACTTTATTTTATATTTAATTTAACCTAACTTAACTAAATATACTGTAAATCAGATTTAGCACCAATTTAAGGGGATTTTTCTAATTTTAGTCAAAATACATAAAATAAAATTTCCGGTCGCCGAAGGCGGTCATCAAGTCTTAGGGGGCACTTTTTTGCGGACCAAATGCAAAGGGATATAAATGCTAATTTTTAATATTAGCGGTAATTTTTGCCTAATTTTCCTTTTTTAATTATTTAATATAATGTACTTTGATAAACTATAGTTATTTCAATTTTATATAATATATTTTTATAATAAATTTGACTTTTTAAAATGCGTAATCAAAAATTACTACAAAACAATTTTTTTTATTGTTAAACTAAACAAATTTTTTTTATTAAAGTTATAAAAGCAATTCTAATTATGTAATAAAATATTTATATTATATTTAATCTAAGAAACAAATATATGACTACGAGTAATAGATGACTCATTTTGAAACATTAAATTTATTTTATGCTTGTACATTCTGCTTAAATGCTCTTCTTACTTTATAATGCAACTGACTAAAATTTATCAATACGTATAATCTAAATTTTTTAAATCCTAAAAATTCATGAGTTGTACAGTACTAATAACTTATTATAATTTTGCTACTTAATCATTACATTATTATATTTATCTAATTTATTTAATATTTTATTTTTGAATTTATTTATTTTTTTTTAATCTGTAAGGCAAACTATTTGTAATTAATAACAAGGCAAACAATAAAATTCAATTAAAGTACCTTTAGACAATTATCAAATAATCTGAATAATATTTATTTTATTAATTTATTTTTGAATCTTGTACATTAAAACAGATGTTAACTTTATGTGCAGTTTAAGCAATATATTTTATCATTTTAATTTAAATAAACAAAACACAATATAAATGTATTTAAAGACTAAATTTAGCATGTATTGTAATTTTATCTTTAGAAAATTAAGCATGTGTTACAAATTACAAAGCAATTTTTGATTAAAAATTCTTATAAAAAGAACTGTTTTTAATCCTATAGTTAATTATTAAATATTCAATACATTAATTATAATTTGAAAATTAATACTGTACTTGTAATAGCAAAAATGTACTTTGTCAATATATTTAGCATAATAGTTTTAAATCTAATATTAGGTATTATTATATGATCTACTTAAAATTTAATTTCATTTTGTAAAGTGGTTTTAAATTTTTAGATGTCAAATTAACTCATTGCTTAAATACATGCAAAGATTGGATTCCATATAAAGATCAAAAATGCCTTAAAATTATAGAAAAGATGGAAACAGAAGCGGAAGCGGAGGAGAGTTGCCATCAATTGGACAGCACTTCGACACTCATTACAATCCATTCACAAGAAGAGGAAGACTTCGTATCCACTCTATTGTCGAAGTATTCAAACATTTCAGATAATGCTTGGATTGGTTTAAATCTAAGAAACAAAACATACAAATGGATGGATAACTCAGATATAGATTACAACAATTGGGCCGAAGGAAGTCCCGATCCTACCGATCCGGGTCATTGTGTGCAAATGATTTTAGACAAACAATTGGGTAAATGGGTTGACATCGGGTGCGGAAAACAAAGTTTAATAGTATGTGAGAAAAGACAGGAATGGACTGTAAATGAGTTAAAAAGATTACTCGAAAACACAATAGAGTTGCAAAACAGACAAATCGATGACTTGAAAAATGAAATAATTGAGTTAAAGCAAACCTCAATTCCTCTTAACTTTATTTACATACAATTGCCGAACGATAAATCGCCACAAGAAATATGGCCTCAACTGGTGTGGACTGACGTCAGCCAATCATATGCCGGTGTCTTCTTCAGAGTGAGTGGCGGACAGTCGGCCCCATTCGGGACCAAACAGGACGGCAATGCACCAAGATTGGATCAAGTTGCTACAATTTGGGATAGACAAATTGGTGATAAGCATTCAGAAGCTGAGTGGTCGTTAACTCCAATTGGACAGTGGAGTTTCTGGGTTCGAACTGGTTATAATAATGGCGGAAATGCAAGATTTACCCGGTTTCATTTAACCGATGGTGAAGTCCGACCCCTCAATATGGCGGTTAAAGTATGGAAAAGAACGAAATAAGTGTTAAATCTAACTAGAATTAACATCAAAATAAAATTAAGTTTTAATTTGTCAGCATAAAAATTAATATGTTTAAAATTTTTAAAATTTTATACACATTTTAAGTTTTTGCAATTATAAATTGTATTTTTTTCAAAAATAAAAAATTATATTTAAAAAATTTAATTTAATTTATAAATATTTTAACAATTTACAAATTAATTAATAAACAGATTATTTACTATTTAATTAAATAATTAAGATTTTAATTAATATACTGTAATTGTTTATATTATAAATATTTTTTTTAAATATAGTAAGTTGTTTTAGTTATAGTTTAATTTATATAAAAAATAAATAATTACTATTTTTAAACGTAATTTATTTTTAATATTAAATTTTTAATTAAATAGTTTTTTTTAATAACGCCATTAAATCTAAAATAATAATTAAAATGAATTGAAATTAACGCAAAATGAAATTTTTTCTAATAATTGTAATTTATTCGGCAATTATTGGTATACTTTATACAAAAAAGTAAATAAATAATAATTAAACAAAAAATTTATTTCAATTATTATAGTGATAGAAACAACAAATCCAGATTTGGACCCGGCTAAATTTATTAGCTTAGGTGTAAATACGGCTACAGGCGTTGGAACTAAATTGAGTAAACCAGGTAATGTTGGCAAAAAATTAGCTAAGGCTGGTGTGAAGAGTACGCAAGATATGGGCAAAAGTTTTGGTGAGCAAGCTCAAGGAGCCGGTGATAGTCTATTGTCTGTTCCTGACATTGGTTCCGGTTTAGCTGAGGAAGGTCTTAGTGCATTTGGTGGGTTAGGAGCAAAAACATCTAACAAGGCTAAAAGTAAAGCTGGCAAAAAAAGCAAGGTAAAAAAAGTTAGTAAAAACGAAGAAGATGATCCAGCTCATAATGGTGGTACATTGTTTAGTCAATTTTTGAATTAATTTAGTACTAATTTTAAATTTATTTGTATTAAATATTTATTATATTTTAAAGTGTTATAATTTCAACTAATTTGCTAATTAAATAAAACTTATTTATATTAAATTAACTTTTTATTTAAATGTATTTTACATTTTACACTGTATATTTTTTAACAAACAGTTACAGCAACCATTTTTAAATAATGTTACATGCATAGCAAAACCATATTGTTTTTTTTATAATTAATTATTATATATAATAAATTTTGAAAATTAAAATCAAAATATTCTAAAATGAATTATTTTATAATAATATTAATTTATTATTTATTTCTTGGTAAGTGTTTTAAAAACAATATTTAAAAAAATTATAAATACAAACAATTGTTATTTTGCAACAGTTATGAGTGTAAATGTTGCAAATTTACATTCAGTTAATATTATTAACACAAAAATAACCAAGGGAGTTGGTGAAAAAATTAATAAACAAAGTAAGACTGTGTATGATCATTTTGGTAAACTTTATGTTGGGACAGCGGCTACTTCGAGGAACATGCTGACATTTTGGCGACCTACTCACGACAGAAGAACGGCCGCTAAGTCAACGTTTTTGGGAAATTCAGACAATTAATGTTCCTGCTGTATTTATGAGTGTTTCATAAAAATAATTGTTTGTTAAAATTTAACATTATCTATAAATGTCTTATTCTTGTTAATAAAATAAATATATAAACTTTTTAAAATATATAATTATTATATACTGTAATTTAAATAGGTTAATTCTATTTATTAACTGTACACTAATATTCTAAACTATCAAAATAATAATTAATTTAAAATAATATGTAAAAAGACATCTAAAAATTATTGATCTGTTTAAGCAAGTTTAAAACGGGATTATTAATAATTATACTGGAAACTTTTACAACTTAGACCACTACATAAATTTTTAAAGTTTTTTTTATTTCTAAGCTGCTCTTAATCTAATTAATTGACTTGGTGTTTTCGACGGCAATCGGAATACTACGACGACTAACAATAGAACTACATTACCAATGATATGACTATTGAGATGATTATGACTTACAATTTATGAGTTTCCACAAATTGGAATTAATTTTTAGTTTTTTTTAATAATTATTTTTTAATTGTTTCAAATGTGTTTTTAACTTTAAGTTTTTATTAAATTAATTAAGTTACATTAAAGTTTGAAAATCCATGCTATTTTTCCTTTGCATTTAATTTGCAAATAAAACTTTATTTTCAAACAATTTAATTTAAATTTAGTTTATTTATTAATAAACTATATATAAAATTA
Source organism: Belba bartosi (assembly GCA_034693685.1). Taxonomy (NCBI): domain Eukaryota; kingdom Metazoa; phylum Arthropoda; class Arachnida; order Sarcoptiformes; family Damaeidae; genus Belba; species Belba bartosi. The sequence continues at coordinate 7,078 of JAQFXP010003558.1, read as the reverse complement.
ACATGAAATGTTTAGAATAAATCAACAACTATTAATTATAACAATAAAATAGTTTTTATTGGTAAATAAAGTTTACTTGTACAAATAATTTATTCAATTTTAAACAAATCAAACAAGTGGAATTTATAAAAAGCAAACAAATTTCGAAATACAATAATAAATTTCAAACTAAATAAAATAATTAAATAAGTCTAATTCAGCTTGGGCACCATCCTATTCTTTGACCTGTGGTTGCAACAAGATCTGTTCATTGTTACTGTTGGGATTATTAAAATTGTTTTTATTCTTGATTGATGAATTGCCCAAATTATTGTTAAAGGAGTTGGCATTACCGCCGACTATCTTCTGTTTTCTTTCGTACTCTTCCGCCGGCAATGATAGACATAGACTGACCAGAACTGAGACGATAATTAGTTGACACAAATGGCGATTCATTTCGGATTTTTAAAATTTTTTGTACTTAATTGTAAAAAAACTCAAACCTGTTTCTAAGTTAACAATTTGTGGCAAATATGTTCTAATTAGCTTAATATTACGTAAATGCTTTTTTAGCCAATCATGTTGCAATTTATTTGCTAACTAATAGTTACAAAGTGTTAAATATTGTTTAATAATTTAATATAAAATTGAAATTTTTAAACTATTTTGTCAAAAATAAAATGGCGGACATTATTATATTATTTAGAAATTGTTTTATTGTATATAACTTAGATTAAATTTAAGCAAGATCCAACCTTAAATTGGATATAACTCCAAAAGCAAAACATATATAAATACACATTAAAATAAATTATAAATTATTTTATATTAAAATTGACAATAGCAAATTATTAATGTTAAATAAAGTAATTTACATTTACATTTATAATATTAATATAAATTGTATAAAATGCATAAATAGAAAAAATTTAAGTTAAAATTTAATTTGAAATATAAAATAATAATTAGTTTTTTAAATAGTTATTTATTTATTTATTTATTAAACAAAATAAAAACATTTCGAAAAATATTATTTTATTTAGAAATAATAGTTTTTATTTGCAAAATAAAACAATTTTAAATAATAACCCAATAAATAAAAAATTAAAATAAATCAAATCAAATACAAAATATATAAATTATAAAAATGTTTATTTCAATAAAAACTTATTGTTTTACAAATCAAATTTAATTAAACAATAAAAGAAATTTAAAATTCACAATTTAACATGTATTAAATTGCAGCATCATCAGGGAACATCGGCTCTGGCAGGCTCCTGGGCTTCTGTTTTGCCGAAGTTATTTGTGTTCTCGATCACAGAATTGCCGGTATTTTTGTTCATTGAATTAGCGTTACCGCCGATTATGTCTTGCTTTGTTTTGAGCACAGTCTCTTGCGAGTAGCAAGTTGATACCAGCACCAAGACAATTACCAGTTGACAGACTTTCAGATTCATTGTCGAAATTGCTTTTAAGCCAAATGTGTTGAAAAGTAAAAATTTTGTTTTAAATATTAGTTACACGTAGTTGAGTTAAATTACGTTTGAGTTAAAGTCAACTTTAATTTAAATAGTTAAAAACGTTTATAAAATTATTTAAATGATAAAATTACATATTACACAATTTTTGCTAATTAAAAATAAATGTTGTTGCCACTTTGAGTTTACAATGTTTGTTATAATAAATTTTACTAAATTAATAAAACTATTTATTTATATCTTATTTTTTTTATTTAAAATTTTTACTGCTATTTAAATAAAATATAATTTGTCTAGATAACGCACGTTTTTTATTAGATTAAATTTAAAAAAATTGTAATTGTTTGCGCATATACAATTAGATTATTTTAATTTATATAATTGAATTATTTTTAATTTTAACAAATTAATTTTAAATGTAAATATTTTAAATTATTTTGATTAACAAATATTTTTTAACATTTAAATATTTACCGTATTTCCGCTCGTAAACTTTTTGTGGATATCTTAAAGCCGACCATCTGCCTATATCCCCGTCTTTTCTTTAAAAGTAAAGAATAAAATTAGTTTTCGAATGTTTCTAACTTTATAATATTTTAATAACTGCTAATTTTCAGTTATTTATTGTTTGTTTTTAACAAGATAATTTGTTTTATAAAAATATTTCAATTTAAAATAGTACAAAGTATAATCTATAAAAACATTAAAATAACATAACTAATTTCTTATTTGAATTTTAGTTTTATTTAAAAACATTTGAAATTTTGTTAATTATTATGTGATTAATATTGGTTGTCCGGAAAGTAATTCTTGTTTTTTATTTTTTTAATTAAAAGAAAAGTATTGAACCAGGAGTATTACAAATTTAATCATAAAATCTACTTTACAAACAGAATTAATTCTTAAGTTTAAACGGCGCTAAGTCTTTTTTATCACTTATTTGATGAAATCTTTGTCGGACAAGCCTCATGAAAGCTTTTGCATGTGTTTGAGCCACAGTTTTTCCATATCCGAGAGAATACTTAGACTCCATTTGATATTTTAGGTCTCATAATGTAGTTTTTCTTACAAAATGTCAAAAACTCCAATTATATCTAAAGTTTTATTATTTTTAAATATTTATAATAAAATTATTATAAAATAGTTTTTTGTATACCTTACTTAAGATTTACCAAAAGGCTTTTTGTAGTTATGTTCAAACTAACTTATGAAAGCATGCAAGTATATACGCGGAAATACGGTAAAAAATAAAATTTGGCTAACAATTTAATAAAAAATAACAAATAAAAAACAAAATCAAACAAAATATTAGCAAACTAAAAATTTTAAATTAAAAAATCATGCGTTTGCATACAAATTTATTAATAATATTCAAGTGGACACAAAATATACATTATAAATTAAATCTTTATTAACTGTAAAAATTCAATTTAAAAAATTACAAGTTAAGAAACAAATAAAAATTATCTAGTGTCTTTATCCTTGTCCTTGTCCTTGTCCGTGTCCGACCCGGATTGAAACAAAATCTTAACAGGCTGGCTATTGCGGAAGTTGTTGGTGTTTCCGATGGCAGACTCGCCCTCATTCTTGTTCATTGAATTTGCGTTACCGCCGATTATCTTCTGATCCAATTTGACAACAGTGCTCTCTGGCCGGGAATAACAGGCGCTTACCAACAGTAATACAATTGCAATCTGATATATATTGCAATTCATTTTTTTTGTTTGCTTTTTTCTTTTGGCGATTTTTTAAGGTTTAATATTCAAATCTGTTTCAAAATTAACTATTTTTGTGCCAAATGTGTTGATTAAATGTTGAATTCATTTTTGAGTATTGATTTCACGTGATTTTTGCTAATTACTTGTTATTACGTTATGAGTAGACTTAAGAAAAATAATACCTAAAAACTTTTAATTGTTGCACGAAGTTGGTTAGAATAATTAACTTAAGCGCGAGAATTAGATTTAAGAATTAGCAATTCATTTTAACTTAAAATGAAATTCTATATATAATAAAAATTTTGTTTAATTTTTTTAAGATTAAGTTAAAATGAATTGTAAATTCTTAAATCTAAATCTCGCTTACTATTTAATTATTACAAACAACTTTGTGCAACAATTAAAAGTTTTTAGGTATTATTTTTCTCAAGTCTAGTTATGAGTGATGTGTTAAAAAATTTTAATTAAAATTTAATTTGTCAAGGCGTGAAATAAACTTAATTTTAGAAAATTAATAAAAAATTTCGTTTACACTAATATTGATATTTATCCTGTTTATTTATAGCTTTTAAACTTAACAACAATTAATATTTAATGTAAAGTAAAGCTAAATAAAAGCTAAAATAAATTGTTTTTCAGAATAATAAACTTGAATATTAAAATAATAAAAAACCGTATTCTCGCGCATACACTTGCATGCCCTTATAAGTGAGTTTGACAATAATTACAAAAAAGCCCTTTTTGTGTTATGGGCATGCCCATATAGGATTACGTATACAAAAATCTATTGTTAAAATAATTTTATTATAAATGTTTAAAAATAGCAAAACTTTAATTAACAACATTTCATCTGTTTTTGAGTAAAATTAAAATTAAAATAAGAAATTTGTTATTTAACTGTAATATTTTTAAAGATTATAATTTAAGCTATTTATTATTTTGATAAAAACAAACAAAACATAATTGAACACATGCAGTAATCCAAATATTAAAAACTTTTACTATTTTACATTAATGGTAGAAACATTCATAAAACTGATTTTATTCCTCACTTATAACGGCGTGCCAGTAAACTCGGAATATAAGGGCATATAGTTTACTTTATATGGGCACTGCAAATGTGTGCGCGAAAAAACGGTAAATTTTAAAATTAGATTAATTTAAAAAAGATATATTTGTTTAATTTGAGTAGTTTACTTTGTCTACATAAGTTTTAATTTATAGAATAAAATTATGTACAGTTAAATGCAATTAATTTATTCAATATTAAAAATTATTTTTAAAAATAAATCTAATGATTAAAAATGTTACAGATGATATACGCAAATTAATAAAAACAGAACCATATAATTACATAGACACTATAAAAATAGTAAGCTAATATCAAAGTGTTGTTTTCCATCAATAGTTTTGACATCTGTTAAAAAAATAATTAAATTATAATTAATAAAATAAATAATTAACTAATAAAATGTAAGTTAAACAAATAACGCACTTAATATATTTATAACAATTTAAATAACTTCATAAAATTTTTATTATTATTTATAATACATTTTTGTTGCTAATACCAAAATACAAAATTAAAAATATTAATTACAACAATTAGAAATTAAAAAATTTATATTAAAAATATTAGCATGAATATAAATAGAAAATTTAATTAAAATAAATTTTTATTAGAAGCAGCGAAGAATACATAAAGAAATTATTTTCAAAACAAATTCAACTAGCTTATTAATACATATCAAACATATTAATTGGATTTAAATAACAAATTGTGATTTTCGAAAGTCTCGAGGACTTGATGTATCGATAGGTACCGGAGTTACAACAGGCACTGTTGTAACTGGCGCTGGCTGAACTGGAGCTGGTTTAGTTTGAGCTGGCTGCTGTGGTTGTTGCGACGGTTGTGGTGTAGACTGTTTTTGCGCCGGTTGTTGTGGTGTCTGTTGTTGTTGTGGTGTCTGTTGTTGTTGTGGTGTCTGTTGTTGTTGTGGTGTCTGTTGTTGTGGCGGCTGTTGTTGTTGAGGCGGTTGTGGTTGCGCCGGTTGTTGTTGTGGTGGAGACGGTTGTTGTTGTAGGAGTAGTTCTTGTGGCGGCGGCTGCTGCGCTTGAACTTGTACAGGTTCTACTTGAACCGGCTGAATTGGCTGAGCTTGTTGAGGTTGGACGGGTTGGGCTTCTCCAAAATTATTGACATTTTCAATGACCGAACGGCCCAAGTTCTTGTTAAACGAATTGGCATTTCCGCCCTTGATCTGTTGTTGAGATTGGAAGACATCAGTCGGGATACTCTGACTAATGGTTACCAGGTACAATAAGATTGAGATTTTTGTCGGTACATTCATTTTTGTTAGATTTGATCAAAAAATTAACTTTTTTTTTATCAAATCTGGTTTTTAAAAGCACTTTCAACACTATTTGCTATTTAATGTTAATTCAATGCGTTTTTGCTTTTGATGACGTTATTAATTAATTTTTTGTTAAAACATATTTGATAATTTTTTTGATTATGTAATTTTAATTTAAATATTAAAAAAATATATAAACTGTTAAATATTAATTATTAAATATATATATTAACATATACGACATATATATATTAAAATTTATGTCAATTAAAAATTATTTAAAGCTATAAATGCATAGAATTATTACTAAATTTTTATACGAATTAAATTTATTAAAATTAAGTATTTATTTAGTTTTAAAATTGTTACAAAAAAATATAAGATAAAAAAATTATCTATTTAATATATATAGTTGCTATCTGTCAAAGTAAACAAATATATTGTAATTTTATAAATTAATTGTAGCTAGCTCATATTACTTTATCCCCTTTGTCAGCCTCAAGCAAAATGTGTTGAATTGAATCAAATGATTAGTTTTGTAATTAATAATTGTTGTGCAAACTAAGTAAGATAAAACTTATTTATTTAAATATTTTCTTTCATAACCAAACTAAAAGTATAACTTTTGCGACAAGCGGGGGTAGAGAGGGGGTACTTTCTCGCAGACTAAATTAGCCAAATTTTAAAATTAAGTGGGATTTTTCCCTGGACATTTTATAAAAATCATTTAATTAAAAAATTGGCTTAATTTTTGAAAACTTAAATATTAATTTTTATATTTGTAATATTAATAGTTAAATTAAAATTGCACAATCAAAAAACTTGAATGTTTTTTTACAACGAAATTAATTAATAACGTCATCCGAAAGCATAAAAGCTTTAAATTAACATTAAATAGGAAATAGTGTTAAAAGTGATTTGAAAAATCAGATTTAATATAAGTTTTAAGTTTCTGATCAGAACTAACAAAAATGAATATTGCGACAAAATTCTCAATTTTATTGTGCCTGGTGACAATTAGTCAGAGTATGCCGATTGATATCTACCACACTCAACAATTGATCAAGGGCGGAAATGCCAATTCGATTAATAGGAATATCGGCCGTTCGATGATTGAAAATGTGAATAATTTTGGAGAACTTGAACTATCTCAGGTGCAAGATCAGCCAGTTCAGCAGGCACAAGCTGACCCTGAATTAATTCCCGATATAATGCAGCAACAATTGCAACAAGAGCAACAACAGTTTACAGACGAACCACCGAAACAACAATCCACACAAGTGCCACCTCAACAACAGACATCGCAACAACAAACAACACAACAACAGTCAACACAAGAGACTCCGCAACAAAAATCAACACAAGTGTCAACGCAAAAGCCTCCGCAACAACAGTCAACACAACACTCAACACAAGAGTCAACTCAAAAGCCTTCGCAACAACAGTCAACACAACAACCTTCAACACAACAACACTCAACACAACAACACTTAACACAAAAATCAAATCAAAAGCCTCCGCAACAACAGTCAACACAACACTCAACACA
>JAQFXP010003557.1:0-12294 GCA_034693685.1 Belba bartosi | reverse complement strand
CAAAACTTCAATATTTGTCTATATCTGAGGCAAACATAACAGACATTGCATTGAATTCATTGCAAAGTCTATCAAAATTACAAACACTTATAATACATAGAAATGGACAACAATTTAATGATTCGAGTGTTTTGGTACTAAAGACTAAATGCAAAAAATTGACAAAAATTGATATTAATAAACATTGTTACAATTAATAACAGTTGTTCTAAAGTTATCTTCTCAATTTTTAATTAACATTGTTTAAATAACAAAATTTAGTTTATATTTCTAAATAGATTAAATTTTAACAATTTTATAATTTGGACGCGACACAAAAAAATTTATTTAAAAAAACTATTCCTTTTATTATTTTTAAATCTATTATTAAGTTTTCAAAATCAATAATATGCACATTTTGTGTAAATAATTATTTTTAAAATTATTTTTTGTACATTTTTTACCCAATTAAAATAATATTAAAATTAAATTCTGTTTAGATAATAAAAATTAATTACTCAAATAATACTTTTGCAATTTTTAAAATTGGTATATGTTTAATTTGATAATAGAATTTACAGGTCAATGATAACTATTTATAGACTTTTTATAATAAATTTATTACTATTCTTATCAGTCAAAGATAAGTCATTTATTACAAAAACAAATAAAACTAACAGGATGTTATTCAGAATTTTATGTTAAATCTAAAATAAAACCTCATAAAACCTAAACAATAAAAACAATTTTGGCATAAAATTAAAGAAAAAAAATAAGGAAAACAAAAATTAGATTGCAATATAAACAGAAATATTTTGCAATTCCATACAGACGTTCTCAAAACTAACTTTATTGTATGGAACGTAATAATTAAATAATCTTTAATTATTTCATCATTAATTTTTTTATTTCAACTACGAAATTTTATCTACGATAAACATATAAATATTTTTGAAAAATTATACCTTGTTAATTTTAAAAAAATTATCAAATTATTCATGAGTTATCTTGTAAGCGTATCAAATATTGCATTTTTAGATTTTTAGCACAGGTTAAAAATTAATTGGTTTAATTTTTTAAAAACTAAAATACAAATTATTTTGTGATATTAACAAATTGTTTTGTTTAAATTTTTGTAAATATGCTTGGGTTTTCTGAGAAGATTTTATCATGCTACAAAGTAGCAAGTTATAATTAAAAAAATTTAAAATATACAATTTGTTCGTCCCATATTTCCATAGTTGCTAAAGATTTTTAAAGTTAATATGATCAAGCTACATTAAATAAATTGTGCAGTGGGATAAACCGCAAGACTTAGATTTGGCGTCGTGTATATATTGTAAGGGTTTTTACTGCAGGTCAATCAACGCGCAGGGATGGGATAAAGTCTTCTATTGCCAAAACTTAATGAATATCTCAAAGACCAGACATTGTAAATGGGGATCATCAAAAAAACCCTATTTTTATGTACTAATTATTTTCTCTTTGCGCGCGCTTAAACTATTTAGTCTATTACTGATCGCATTCTTGCCGCGCAATCGATGGCAAACTGATTACTCATCGCCAGTCGCACTACTCCTTCGCACCGGATATACGACTTGGCCTAACAATACCAATACAACTCATCTCCAGTTGCGCTTCTGCTCCGCACAGGACACACAACTCAAAACACATCTCTCGACAACTCTCGTTAACACAAGACAACTGATCTCACAATCACTGAATGTATATATACTACAATCGGATTACAATTAATCCTCATTTAAGCGATAACTTATTTACCACAATCGTATCGCTCCGATACCGCTTGCGCTATCACCGACAAAAACAACAAAGTCGACGTTAAATTACGTGACGCCTCCCTAACGCCCTTCACAACTTTTTCAATAAAGATAAAATTTTAAAATAAAAATATTAAAAATTGCTTTATCATTAAAATTAATAATTGAATGACGTAACAAAAATAGCATTGTTGCAATATTATTTTAAAAATTACATTTTAATATTTTTAAAAATATTTTATAAATTAGATTTATAAATTGACTTATTAATTTTAAATACAAAAAATTTAATTTTCACAAAAATTTTTAAAACACCAATCAGTTGCTTAAGCAAATGTATTTTGTATAACTAATAGTAATGCAATAAAATTAATTAAAAAATTTTAAAGCATATTTTTTAATTTATTTGAATTTGTTAAATACAAAACAACAAAATCATATTTTACAATTATTGTAAAATTATAATTTATTGATATTTCCTTATTTGTCCATTGATTTATATTGAACTTAATGTAGGTTTTAAACTATATATTTATATTATATAAATTTAAGCTAAAATTTTTTTAATACGTTATAAAACTTAAAATTAAAATATTATACATTATTTAAAATAAAAATTTCTAAAAAAAACGCCAAATATCTGATTATATTAACTATTAATTGCTTTAAACGTCGAATGTATTATTTGTGTTTTATTTTATTTCTAATTAAATTTTTCATTAATTTTTTAAATAATTAATCTCATTAAATTAATTTTTTTAGCTAAAGGCTGTCGAAGCAGTTTATACTGCGCTCCTAAACAGCTGTGCTTAAAAAGAAAATGCGTTTATAAGAATTAAGAAGATAAAGTTTATATATTTTTATTTTATATATTTATTTCAAATTTTATTAGTTATAAAAATTTTATAATAAATGTAATCTAATTAAAATATAGAAAGGCATATTATAATACGACGACTAATGTGGTGGGTAAAATTTTCTAAAAAGTACACCCAATTAAAAAGATAGAATGATATATTTTTATGAAAATATATCTAAAATCTAAAAATATTTATATTTTGCTTGAAATGTTTTCTAATCACGATAGATAATTAAAAATACTTAAAAATATGAATCCAGAAGATAATACAAATAAAATAAAATTACTCTTATTTGTTTTTCTAAATTTTTAATTGTTTAATAAAAATTAGTTGATTCATCATTACAATAATTGAATTATTTACAAAATGGTTACGAATTTAATTAAAATATTAAATTTTAAAAAATAAAGTTTAAATAAATATCTATTTGACTTAAATTAATTTTTTTGTGTTAATTATGATAAATAATAAAAAGTGCAATTGTTATTTGATACCAAGTGATTTTTTAGTTATTTCCATTTTAAGTAATTTTAGCAATATAATTATGATAAAAGCGGCACACTTTAAAAATAGAAAATGTTATTTTAAATTGCACAATTTAATTATTTTTGTAACATACCTCATATGCGTAATAGTAGTTAATTACAAACCAATTAAAACACGTAAATCCAATTTTATTACCAGAAATGTCTCCAAGTCTTTCATATACCGATAAAAACTATTTTATGTAAAAAAATATTTATTTAATAACTAAATTAATTAATGTTTTTGATTAGTAATATTTAAATTAAATTTGTGTGAGTGTAAATCAAATTGCACAAATCTGTTCCCGTGAGCAATATTACATTGATATATCGTTAAGTTTTCGCTCAAATCAAAATTTATATATTTTTTCAATTAATAAAACACATTAGTTATGTATTGTTAATAGGCAATACTAAAAATATATAAACGGTTAACTTAAACTTTAATTTACAACAAATCTAAAATTTATTTTTTGTATTATATGGGTAGTTTGCCAGACAAAATTTATTATGCATAAAATATAGAATTGTTTTCATTAAAATCTAATATTCTTGTATAATAGATTAATATATTATTAATAGTACTAGTAGCAATTTTTTTAAATATTGTTTATAATAATTATGTGAAAACAAAATTTAATATATAATATGATTTCAAAATGTATGAGTTTAATAAAATTACAATTAATGATATTAAACATGCTAACAGTTTTTAATTAAAATCAATGTAAAAAATTTTAATCTAAAGATTTTATAATGATACATGTACATACCTTAAAACTTTGTTTAGCACTATAAAGCACCGGTTGTTTAGTCCGCATACAAATCAACTTATAAGACGATAACAACTTATATGTCTTCTTAGCCTCAAAGTTAACTGAAGCCGACGGTTGAATCAATATAAACAATAAAATTAAATACACCAAGATGGAAAATATAAATATAATTTTTAAGCGCAAGTTGTTGCTCAAAACAAGCATAAATAAAAACAATGAAATATTAAATGAAATAATTATCAAGAATACGCCTAAATATTTTGACCAAACATTTGAATTATATTTTATAATTTCAATATATATTTGATTTAATAAATTCATTATTTGATTCGATTTAATTGATTTAATTTTGTTTCCTTTTATGGCATTTTCTAAATAATTATTTATTTCTTTTTGTTTTAAATTTAAATAATATGTAATAATTAAAAAATAACAATTTTGATAAGCACCCCATGAAAAAGCATAAAAACAAGCCAGATTAAAAATGCAAGCATGAGGAATTACAAATAAGAATAGTTCTTTCCAATTTACATTTAGATATAACGGAATAAATGCTCGAAATGACTGAACAAATGTATATAAAATAATAAAATTTTTACAATATTTAAATGATTTTTTAGTTTTATTAATCAGTTTAATAATTGCGTTTTTATTGGTTAGTCCAATAGTTGCTGGTTTAATTTTTCCAGACATCATATCAAAAACACACATAAAATTAGGTTTTATATCATTTAAATAATTATATAAATATATGAATCCAGTGGATAATACAAATATATACATAATTAAAAGAGCTAGATTCATATGAAATTGCATCTTCATAAAGTATGCATAATCTCCAATATATAAATAAAAATTTCGCGATTTGTTTGGAGATAATATAGAAATAGTGCAACGAATTAGAAAACACAATAATATTGTAAAGACGAGAATCGGATGAAATAGTTTTGATCTATGGTTACATCCATTTGGATATTGAGATAAACCTATTCTATACAAATGATTTCCCGCTGAGCTCACGCGTAGACTAGGAGGTAATAATTTGCCTAGCATAATATTATTAGTTTCAGTTAACATTTAAATAAATTTGTTTTAAATTCAAATTATATTTAATAAAAGAAATTTTTTTTGAATTATAATGTTAAGCTTTTGTTTTAATACTAGATATTGTTTTGCAGATTATTGAGTGTAATATTTTAATTTAAACAAGCAAAATAATAGTTATTGTTATTAAAAATAAATATTCAAGAATATATCATAAAACCGTTATGATTGTTTTAAATAAAATATTACAAAAAAATAATATTATAAAATATCATTGATTTTATTTTGTTTTTAAATGCAATAAAATTATTTGCAAAAATAAAATAAAACTTTGCGTGTTTATTTTATATCTTAAATATTTATTTTTTAAAATATAATTTAAGAAAAATAAACACGCATATATTTATTTTATATATTTTGCTATTAATTTCTATTCATTTAAAAATAGCAACAAATTAATGATTTATACTATTTTATTTAAATCGTTCATTATAATTTAATGATGTAGTTTTTGATATTTTTGACTAATTATTCTCTAAGAAGGTTGACCTTAAAAAAAACTTTTTTAATGTAATAAATTAATAATTCACATTTTAATTATTATTATTACTATTTTTATAATAAACATAATTTAATAAACTACATTTTAAATAAAAATACATTTAATTGGCATCTCTTTAACATGCTGCACTAACATGTGTTAAAGCATTGTTGATTCGCCATGATCAAGCATGATTTTCCATGCAATTGTTACGCAATTGTAAAAAATCTTTGTTTTATCTTAATTTTAGAAGCAATTTAGAGATGCTAGCTAGCTATTTAAAATAGTTATACATAGTGATATTAGATTTCTTTATAAATAATATGCAAAATGATTGTCATTTGATGCAAATATTGCAATTTAATTTATTTTGTTTGCAAAATTTATATTTATTTATTTTAATTAGTTTCATAATGCCAATCGTTCTTGATCAGGAATTAAGAAGGGGAATCAGGCAAAAATTAGCTCTGATTTTCAAAATATGGATTTATCTGCCCTAGCATTTGGTCTGAGAAAAGGTACCCCTTCGACATTTTGCCGGCCGGCAAATTTTTTGGGTTTTTTGCCAAAAATTAGAAAATTTTTTCTAAGTTAGTGCTAAATCTAGTTTAAATCCAGTTAAATTAGCCAAAATTTCATTATAAATATAAAGGTTTTTTGAACGTTTTGGAAAAATCCTCTACCATCATACGATCACACAATCACATCATTTTTGCTATTTAATGCTTAATTGCATTAAATAATGTAATTAAGCGTTTTTTAAAACTGGCTATTGTTCGCAACAATAGCCAAATTTCTAAAATATATTTGGTTTAATAAATTCATTATTTGATTCGATTTAATAAAATTAAAATTCTTTTCTTTTATGACATTTTCTAAATAATTATTTATTTCTTTTTGTTTTAAATTTAAATAATATGCAAGAATTGAAAAATAAGTATTTTGATAAGCACCCCATGTAAAGGCATATAAACAAGACAGATTAAAAATGCAAGCATGAGGAATTACAAATAGAAATAATTCTTTCCAAGTTACATTTAGATATAACGGAATAAATGCTCGAAATGATTGAACAAATGTATATATGATAATATTCGGCCCAAAATAGCAATATCCTCCTAATTAAACCCCCGGTACAATTTTTACTTAAATCAAATCATAGTTTTAAAACTTTAACTTGATAATTATATGCTTAATATTTTAATCTTTAAACTTACAACAATTATAAATTTTATCAAGTTTATATTTTGCATTTAATTTGCAAATTTAAACTTTTGTTTTTATTGATTTCAAATAAGATACTCAGTTTTTGACAAAAGTTTATAAATTTACTCAAATAAACTTTTATGAATTACTTTTTGTTAAAAAATAAAATATGAATCAAATTGAGTTAAGATATTAAAAAAAATTTATTTTCTGTTTTGGGCCGAAAACCAAAGTTTCTGATTATAAGCAATGTTAGTGCAAATAGAAATTATTAGTAATGTTGAAATTACTTGATTATAACAACTTTAAATTTTAGTTAAAATATTTCTAAACAACAACTAGTTGTTTAATATTTAATATTTTGTATAATTATATTAATTTAAAAAAAGTAAAACATATTGTAAACTGACTTAATTTTTTTTAAATTTGCAAAACAACAAAAATATATTTTACATTTTTTGGTAAAATAATATTTTATTTCCTTATTCGTACATTAAATTTAATATTTTTATTGGCGTAAATTTTGTTTTTAACGCATATGTTTATAGTCTATAAATTTGAGCTAAGTTTTTTTAACGTTATAAAATTTTATAATATTAATACAAACATATTAAACATTATTTAAGATAAAAATTCTAAAATGAACGCCAAGTATCTGATTAAAATTATATTAACTATTTGTATTATTATAACAGTTGCTTTAAAAGTCAACGGTATTATTTTAGTTTTATTTTATTTCTAATCAAATTTTTTATTAATTTTTTATATTAAAAATTAAATTTATTCATTTTAGCTAGAAACTGTCGAAATGATTTTGGTTGCGATATTGAACATAGATGCATAAAAGGAAGATGCGTTTAGTAGAGATAATAAGATAATATTTATATAACTTTATTTTATATAATTATTTTAAAATAAAATATTATTTATAAATATTATATAATAAATGTTATTTAATTAAAATATGTATTTAAAAATTTTTTCAATTAATTAAAACAAATTATATATTCAAATATTATTTAATTGTTTATTACGCTCTCTCTCTCTTTCTCTCTCTCTCTCTCTCTCTCTCACTTTTTACACTCTCTCATTCTCTCTTTTTTCACTCTTATTTAACAAATAAAATAAAATTTTTATTTGAAATTTTGAAATTCTTATTTTGTGCCCGTTTCTGCTTATTAACATTTGAATAAATATTATATATTTACAACTTATATTATAAAGGTCTTGGTACATTTAAACGAATAAAAAACAAATTGTCATTAAAAAAGTCTCGAAATAAACTAAATCGTAATCTTCTTCTTAAACGAAACATATGTCGAATGTTTAAAAAAAATTGATATAAAATCTGTCTTTGGCTCGAAATTCGTATTAATAAATAAGAAATAAATTGTAAAATAATTTCAAATATATATTGAATTGAAACTCCAAACCAAAGACTAAAAACGCCGGCAATAATACATATAAATTCTTCGAAATAGATTTTAGGTTTATATTCAATAAAATTTGTCGATTGTATCGGGAATTCAATTCCCAATCCTTGAAAGTCCGAGTAATTGGTTGTTGGATCCAAACTAAATAGTGTCTCGATTTTATACTCTTCTCGCATACAATCTGATCCAAAATTGCAGTTCTTATCACATTTTTTAGTCAATATATAGTCGTCAGTATTAGTATATTCGTCGAATTTCAAATTGTTATTTTTTGAATAAATAAGAAAATCACCTGGGTATTGTTGATGATGTTTAATATATCTATTGATTTTGCATTTTGACATACATTGATGTCTTGATTTAAAGCCGTAGTCACCGAACTGTATACAAGAAGTTTTATAAGGTTTGGGTAAATAATTTATTACTTTTTTGTTATATTTAATATATATTCTTCTACATCTCACATCTATTATATAAATACTCTTCTCCTCCGGATATTCAATCAACTGATCTCTTCGATGCAAATGAAAATATATATATTTTTCACTTAATTTTATGTAAATTTTTACTAAAAGCATAAAACGATTACTGTTTTGAGTCATAACATTATAATCAATTAAATATCTGTTATTCGATTCACCATTTAATTGCGAGAATAATGTAAAACAGTATTGATTAGCACTAATAGAATAGCGAATACGTGTTATAGCTTCACATTCGACGCTATCATCGCTTAAATTACTATTAATACCAATTGGTTTCATAACAAAACAGTTATTTTTTAATATCTCTTCTGCCGATTCAAGTTCGGCAAACTGTTCGGCAATTGTCTTATTTCTTAAAATATCATTTAAGTCTTGTGTGGCATATGTGTTTTTAACATGGCTCTTTAACCAAAATAGCTTGGGCGAGCATATTGTGATTGCTGGCAGTGATACGAATAATTCTTCTTCAGAACTGTCTTCGATTGTCGTCTCATATCTCCAATAAATAAAACAAATTTTTGTGATTTGATAAACACAACAAAAGAAACAAATAATGTTTGATATATATTTAGCGCATTTTTTCATAATTTAACTTGTCAATTAATTTTAAAAATTACAATTTTTAACAAACTTATACGGTGGTTAATATTTAATTTTTAAAAGAAATGTTATTTTAATATTAAAATTTATATTATTAATAGTTATATTCTATTTTAAATTTATTAATATTACAAATATTAGATAATATTTATTAATTGAAGTAAAATTAATGTTTTTAAATTAACATTAGTATATATTCTGTTAATAATAAAATATTTTTAGCAATCGTTTTCAAAACTAAAAATATATTTTTGTTGAATAAAAAAAACAATTACAAAAAAAGTAATAAAATTTGTAAAATTATTAATTTAATGAAGCATAAAATCAAAAATTCTTAATAATACAAAAAATGTTTTGAAAATATAAGATTTTATACTATATAAAAGTGTTTTAATTTGCTTTAAACATGCTTTTATTTTGAAATGTTAAATATAACATATATTGTACAGTACAATTTTTGTAAAAAACATTAAAAATTTTATTTTCAATTGAATAAAAATATTTAAAAAAATTTGTTTTGCTTAAAATATTTGCTAATCACGCAAGATAATAACAATTTTGTAACAAAAATTTTAAATAAAGTTAACGTAAACTATATTTATAATAACAAAAATATTTTAATAATTTAATATTATTTGAAAACATACAATTGTATAAAAACACGAAAACAACGCATAAATTGGCATAATAGAATTTCTTTTTGCGCACCAAATGCTAGGGAAAATAAATATTAATTTTCAAAATTAAAGGGAATTTTTGCCTAAATTCCCTCCCCCTTAACAGTCTCTGAGTAAATACATATTAAAAAAGATTAAAAAAGTGAAGTTTAAATTACAATTATAATTAAGTTGCCTGTTCAATTAATTTACAAATTATTAACAAAATTATTATTCTTCCTCACTCACAATTTAACTCCCGTGCTTTCATACTGTTTTTAAATTAATTTATTTATTTTTTAAATTTAAAAAAATTCAATTTTTGCTATTTAATATTTTAATAAACTAATAAAGTATATAGTAAATGGAGCTTTTAATGTTAGAAATTTTATATTTGGTTTCGAGATAACATATATATATTAAAAAGTTATACCGTTATACCCCACATATAGCTGCATTACGGTATAAACAAGGATAAACTTTTGTGCTAAAATGGCTTTAATGTCTGTATCGGCATGCCGGTACAAAGCGATAAAAATTTTTAATATAAAAAATTTGTTTAATTAGAATTTACAATTACTTGAAATAATTAAATACAAAGTTAATAACTGCATTAATTTTTATTTAACTTAAAATTAGTTTTTGTCTACATTAAAAATAAAATTAAAAATATTAAAAGTTTTTTCAAATTTTCTCATTTTTTAATTATGTAATATTTTTAATATATTTAATATAAAATATTTAATTTTTTTTATTTTGTTTCGTTTATTTTAAACATTACACAACATTTTATTTCAATTTTAAGATATGTTATTGCATTTTAATTGTAAAATACTTTTAAGTTTATAGTCAAATTTATTTGTTACAAATCTTTTTTTTTTTTTCGTTTATGCTGACATGCCGGTATATCCCGAAGTATATTGTCATGAGTTCAAACTCACTTTATATTGTCATGCCGCAAAATGTGGGATATTATAAACATCAGTCTTAAATAAACATCATGACCAGCAACTTTAGTTTTCGGTGCAAAATAGCCATATCCTCCTAATTAGAACCCCCGGCACAGTCTTAACTTAACTTAAATCAGAGTTTAAAAATTTTAACTTAATAATTATTTAGTTAAACTTTCAATCTTTGAACGTATAACTAGCATATATCTTGAGTTAGGATATTTAAAAATTTTTATTTTCTATTTTGCACCAAAAACCAAAGTTGTTGCTCATGACTAAGATAAACATTAAAAAGTATTGATATCACAACAAAACATATTTATATACAATTTATTTAGAGTTTTGTTGTTGTGAGAGCACATAATTAAATTTAAATAAGAATGTGCAGATTTTTAAGCCTATGCAGATCATACTGGCTGGTATATTGTTTGGTTTATTGTAAAAGGGGAAAATAAAATTAAAGATTTGCGAAGCTTAGCCCTAAGGTATGGTAACTCTCGATAATAGTTTAAGTTTTAAGAGCACATATCTGATAACTTTGTATACGTAGTTTACGGATAAACCGTTCGTACACTATAATACCAACAAACGGCCCTTGGTAACCAGTTCGTGGTAGTCTTACT
Organism: Belba bartosi; assembly: GCA_034693685.1. Classification (NCBI taxonomy): domain Eukaryota; kingdom Metazoa; phylum Arthropoda; class Arachnida; order Sarcoptiformes; family Damaeidae; genus Belba; species Belba bartosi. The sequence goes on along the minus strand of JAQFXP010003557.1, from coordinate 836 downwards.
CCTAATCAAACTTTTTTAAAACGATGATTATACAAAAGCGGGGTTTAAGCACAATACCATACAGCCCAATGCTTTAACATCTGAGCCAACTTACCTAGTTTTAATTTAGAAGTTTAAAAATTAAAATCAAAGTTTGTGCCAAAAATAATGTATAAAATGCTATTAGAGAGTAAAAACATGTTAACTATATATAGGAATCGCGTTATAGTTATACTGTTTTTAAGTTTAATGTCAGACATGCGTTGCTATGACAGCAATGTTTACAAACTGTTTTGTGTCGATGTGTCAGTGAATGCAAACATTATTTTGTTTAGTCTTATTATTATTGTTTTATTTAATTAATTAAAAGTTATTTAAATTATAATTATATTATTTTTGAGTTAATAGTGTTTTCAGTGTTTAACACAAAAAAGGTTTGACTTTATATCGAAACCGAGTTTTGTGTTTGCGTTAAGTGTTTAGTTGTTTTGCAATTAAATTGATTTAAACACAAATTAAAAGTTTAAACAATTAGTGAAATGTAAGGTTTAAGCAGCCATTAAGCCTCGCATTGAAAACATGTTTTTTCTCACTCACCGCTCAGTTGCCATAGATTACGTCAGTTAGAGCGCATTCAAAACCAAACCAAACCAAACATTTAAATAAACTAAAAAACAAAAAAACATTAATAAAAAATTTAAAAACAATACTTACAGGGAGGTGTAAGGGAGGGGTGACGCGGGAAACATGAGTTGCATTAGTGGTAGGCGAACAGTACACTCATTAAGCAACCGCTGATCTAACCGCTGATCCTGCGGAACGCACCTTACCCCTACAGTATTTTTTTTCCACCCTTT
>JAQFXP010003556.1:0-12295 GCA_034693685.1 Belba bartosi | reverse complement strand
GAATTGAATTGAAAATAAAATAAAAATAACTTTTTGTGTGTTTTCCGACTCATTCGTGTGTCATATAAGTAGAAAAAGATTCATTTGTGGGCCGAATGGGTTGGCCAGCACTGGTCGTACTACTGGTGCTCGTATTAGCTGCTGTATTGGGTGCGCCTGTAGTCGTCGCTGTGGTGGTCGCCGGCATTGGATGACTGTCCTCTGGCGCAGGCGGTCGGTGTTGTAACAGATTATGAATCATAAATGCGCCGTTGGGTGCGCCGGCACCCGAATGAGGCCCGAAGTAACCGTAATTTGTTTGGTAGGCCGTATGGGGCGGGTAAGGCGAGGGCGGCAGTGGTACTGCATGTGGTGGCGGGTGCGCACCAGCAGCGCCCGGCGCCTGTGCTGACGGAGGCTGACCGTAATAGGGAGGTGGGGGCGGACCTCCGTGTGCGCCAAAGTTATAACCGGGAATTGGCGATCGATTTGGTGCCGTTTGGTTCCAGTGCGGGTCAGGATGTCTGTAGTTGGGTGGGGGCAGTCCGGAAGGACTGGTAGTCGGCGGCGCTGTTGTGCGCGGCGTATGTGTTGGCGGCACAGCTGTCATCGCACTGTTAGGCTGTGGCCTAATATGGCCGCCAATAAATGGTGGCGCGTCGTGGCCGGGAAGGCCTGGAGGGCCGCGCGGATAGTACGGAGAGCCTGGAGGCATAGGTGGGTAATAGGGTGCTCGGCCTAAATTGCCGAATCTATGTGCACCTACCGGTGCGCCCGGATGTGGGTTTGGGTGTGACTGTGGGTGTGTCGGCCTTAGATCCTGGTGTAGAGGCGGCGGATGGTGTGGACCGAACGGATGGTGTGGTCCAGGATTTGTCTGCACATTGTGGCCATACATCGGTCGCTCCATTCGCGGATCAATAACCCCTTTGGGCGGACCGGGCATTAGGTGCGGCGGTCCTGGCATTGAATGGCGCGGCGGATATGGACTGGATATGGCTTTCGATTCCAATGTCAATATTCTCGGCGGACTCTCGGCCTGAATGTATGGCTCGTTTAGGTTATGGAGCGTTGGTTTGAGTGGCGGTGGATATGTGTCCAGTGGTGTCATTGAATAATATTCTTCTAAACTATTGTTACTATTATTCTGTGATTTAAACCTATTATCAATCGAAACGTTTTGTTGCTTTGGATTCATAATAATGTTTGCGTCAGTAGTTTGTGGATAACAATTGGCCGGATGTGGCATCAGATGAGGAACAGATGGGTTTTGGACAAACTGTATCGAACCAGAACTCTGGTTCTGGTTCTGGTCTTTGGTCGACATCAGTGGCTGTATAGCTGTGACGACACCGGCGTTACAGTCACTGCTCAGCAACCGATTCAACTGATTGTTTGAACTAATTGTTTGGTTCACAACAATTGGCTCACAATTATCACTACTTATACCAGTCGTAACCGGAGTCTGTGTTTGTGTTTGTGTTTCACTTAACTCTGTTTCAAAACTCGAATCATTTGGTTTACTATTACTGTTTGTATCGACACTTTGGACATTGGTTTTAGTCATCACTGCATTCGCATCACTTTGTTTAGTAACCACTTCTTCGTCGTCTTCTGCGTCCGAATCCAATATCTTTTTCGATTTGTTGCCAATTTTGGCCGAAGAGGGCTCACTCTCTTCGTCCTCCGAATCCTCTTTCAAGTTCAACAGACCCCTGGCCTTCGACAGTCGAGGCTTACCTTTCATAGTGAGGCCACACCTTTCGGCTGTTTTCGACGACTTGGGGCCGGGTTTGTAACCACCGGTCATTTTCTGACCAGACTTCTCATTATCCTCTTCCTCCTCCTCATCCTCTTCCTGCTCCTCTTCTTCCTCGTCCTCCTCTTCTTCGTCATCGTCTTCGCGCCACAACTTCTTCAGCTTCTGTTCAGTCTTTGTGGTCTTCGATACCTTCTCTCGACCCCATTCCTCATCACTGCTCTCAGACTTTGTCCGACTCTTACTCTTCGACTTATTATTCGCCGGTTTATAGTAATAGTCGTCTTCGGAGTCCTCTTCAGTAGAGGTCTCTTCGCGATAACTAACCTTTTTTCGAGCGGCTGCCCGGCCTCTGGTCTTCGAACTTCTGGGGTTATAATCATCGCCGCTGTCGTCACTACTGACCACAAACGCGTCCCTTCGGTAGCCCTTTCGCGCACTTTTAGTCCCTTTTTGTTTAGATTTGGATTTTTTACCGCTTTTTCGGTTATTTCTCGTCGATCGGCGTCGGCTATACTTATAGTCTGACTCATCGGACACTTCTTCGTCCTCTTGTGTAGAGCCGTCTTCGACAAACTCCTCATCCGAATCGACCTCTACTTCGGTGGCCGAGTCGTCGCCTTTGAAATCTTCGTCCGCGTCGTCGTCATCATCGGTGGTGTCGGACAAGTCATTGAGGCCTCGATGGCGCTTACGGGCGGCTGCGGACGACGCCCTCTCCTTTGTCCTCTTCTTCTCATTCGGTTTTCCGGTTTTCGACAAACATTTGGTCGAAGGACTGTCGTTCTCATTCGGTTCTTCTTCATCTTCTTCCTCCTCCTCCTCTTCCTCTTCATCCAAGTCTTCTTTGTTTTTGTCTTCAACTTTATCTTCTGTTGGTTTGTTCTGTTCCGACACTTTGTCTTCAGAGGACAAACTGGTCTTCACTTCATTAGTCTTGGCTTCACTCAATTGCACTTCCATTTTATCATCAATTTTATCGCCATTTTGATCAACAATTGCCTCACTATTCACGACTTCATCTGTTTTTGTGGTCAACTTTGGCCCTAAACTAAAGTCCAACTCTTCGGCCGCATTAGTCGAAGCGTAGATATTCGACATATCTTTGCCTCGACTCTCGTGTATAGCCAACGGAATGGCCGACTCATCACCGGTGGCCACAATCTGGTCGTCGTATTCGACATCCATTTCCTGTTGAATCGCAGACTTAATCAGTTCGTCGTATTCAGTGAACTGATAGTTAATGTTCTTTCGGTTGCGATGTCGGCGCCGGTAGTCATACCGATCCTCATCTTCAGACCACAACGCTTTGCCGATCTCGTCGTCCGCTTCCTCGCTCTCCTCCTCGTCGTCGTCCTCTCCCTCTTCGCTGTCCTCTTCGTCATCGCTTTGATTCGAAACTTTCGTTTTTCGACTTTTCTCTACATTTTCGACATTCGACTCATTCTCTTCATTCAATCCGTTGTCGACTTCCTGTCCGTCAATATCAGCGACCAATTCATCGCCAATTTCCGAGACATTCGCTTTGCTATCGCCGCCGCCTTTCCTGCCTCTGCCACCACCCGCGCCGGGCTTTTTCAGTATGTTATCGACACTTATAGCTACGTATTTCAGTCTTTGTTTGCGCAGTTCTTCCCTCTCTTTCTTGGCTAACTGTGTCGATAGTGTAGTCAACTCCAGGTGCAGTCTCTCGCACAACATTTTCTGTTAATATTAAAATTTGTTTTAAAATAATTAAAATAAAAAAAAACAAATCCAAACAATAAAACAAATAATGGACAGACGTGTTCACAAGGCGGACAAAACCAGTCGCCGTCGGGTATTAGCATTAGTGGCGGCCGCAGACACGCCGTATGAAAGCCTTCATCGCATTTGTCGCACAATAGTATCTATTGGAATCACAATTAATTAAAAAATCAATCTAACATGCTAAAAAATTATTACAATTTAAATTCATAAATATACAGGTGACTACATACCCACTCCGGATGATCATATTTGCCACACCGGCCGCAGGGCTTGTCGTCATTCTCGACCTCACTCTCACTACTCGACTCATTATTGTCGGAACTGTCAGAACGTACTGTAAAATAGAAAAAATAAATTCAAATAAATATATTCTCAACAAAAAAACATTTCATTTCATGTCATGTGTTTTTGCTCACATTTCTTGACAGTCCTGGCCCGTCTCACCACAACCGGCTCGGCATCAGACTCGGGCTCTTCACAGGCAAACTCATCCTCATTATCATCGAATTTGAGCTCTTCCTCGTCGTCGTCGTGTTCTTCGATCTCTTCCTCGGATTCATCCGAATTGTTCGACGACTCAGTCTCTTCCCAAGGGTTTGGCCCATATTTGCGCCGCTTTCGGCGCCTCTTCTTCTTTGATTGTTTAACCTCATCGTCGGACTCATCCGAACCGTTCCCTTCGAAGTCGTCGTCACTCTATGCGGTCGAAAAAGTGGCGCAAAAACAGAAAAACAATTTTCAGAAATAGTTCGAAATAAGAAAAATCGAATGACTTTTCTTACAGACGTATTGAGACATCCCTTCTATAAAGACAGAGATCAGCCCAAGAAGTGAGTTAAGTCAGAAAAGAGTTAGAAAACCGATATTCAAATCAGAATTGAAAATCAAAATTAAAATTCATTTAAATAATAAATAAATAAATATTTTCTAAAAAGTAGTAAAAGATTTGAATTCATAGCTATAGCTAAAGAAATAACCGAAAGAATTTGCAAACAATTTGTAAACACATACCTCAACCAACTGTCCCCTCTTAGTCCGCTTTTTGCTGCCATTACTCGACTCATTAGTATCCGATTGAATCTTATCCTTAGCCGACATCAAAGCGCACCTCTTTTTGGCCATCTGTTCAATGCGGGTCTGTTCCAGTTTCACCTGTTCGGACATCTGTGCCATCTTCTTCTCCTGGAGCGCTTGTATTCGTCGACTACACCGTTTCTGGGGCTCAATCTTCTCCCGTTTGATGGGCTCTGGCTCTCGATCTTCAGAGCCATCATTCGATTCACTTCTACTTCTTTTGTTATTATAAATATTCACTTTAGCCACAGATGACGAACCCCTTCCCCGGCCCCTACCGCGGCCTCTGCCACGAGCTCGGGCTGGCGGCCGACCTCTACCGCGTTGGCCACTCCGAGTGACGCACATATTGTTGTCGTTTTGGTCGCATTGACTGCAGACCTCATCGACCAAAAAGTCACACAAAGCCGAAACTGTCTGTTCGATAGAGAGTAAACACTTTTGGGAAACCGTAGCACTCGGAGTAGTAGTCGTAGTAACTGTCCGATGACTGGCCGCTACACTGGTAGTAGTAGCAACAGTAGTAGTAGTAGTAGTAGTAGTAGTAGTAATAGCTGTCGGCGCCAATTGCACACTTTTCCCACACTCTCCCTCCCCCTCCCCCTCCCCGGCCGACACCCTGTCCACAATCTCTTCAATCACATGCAATACATCACAATCTAATTGAGAATCAATTGATTTATTGTCTAATAAATTATTTTCACATTTATTACTAAAATAAAAATTGTTTTTTGGTTCGATTTCTTGGGTTTTGGAAATTTTAAAATTACTTTTCGATTCAAAACAATTACTAATTTCCGATACTTTTGATTCAAAAATAGATTTTTCGCTCAAATGTTCACAATTATCATTCAATGTCTTTGAATTCACTAAATCATTCACTTTATCCGTCGAACAACTATCCAAACAATTAGTCGTTTTTAGATGTATTTCAGTCCTCAACTCAACACAAATCGATTCCGAAACTGATTTCTCAATCAATTCCTCTTTAATATAAACCTTACTCTCAATAAAGCCATTGCTTTCGACACACTTTTCGACATTTGGTTTACTCTCTTCACTCTCCGAACGCTTATTATCCATTAGTTCTGGTTTTGTCTCTAATTTTAAGCTCACATTCTTGTTGTCATTCAACTCATCAGTAATCAGATCTGTTTCAGTCATTAATTCAGTTTTGATTTCTTGTGATTTTGTCTCAGAATTTGTTTTGATTTCATTCTCCTTATTAGACACTTCTTCCTCTTCCTCTTCATCGTTATCTTCCTCTTCAACCATAACCTCATCTTTGGTCTCAATCTTAGTATCGATTGTTTTAGTGTTCGACTGAAGATCACTGTTCGGATCGTCATTCGTGTCACTCAGGGATGACGTCTCCTCTTTGTTAAGACATTCAATCGTATTGTTAATCTCCAAGTCTGTGATCAGTGATTCTAATTGTTTTTTGTCACTAAATAAATATAAATTTCAATTAAAAACAATTTTTAACAAATGTTTTCAAAGTCAATATTCTTAGTATAAATTAATCAAAAACTATTAAAACGGTTTAATTACTTGCAAACCAAAAGCCACGACTGCTCATCCTCGGCCTCTTCCCTATAGATCCGAAAGTTGAACTCCGGATCCAATTGATACCAATACATGTGTCCATTAACGTCGCGGCCAATCGGCAATATCCTGAGCGCCGGCGCGTCGTTCGCATTCACTTCGAGTTTGAATTTCGAGTTATAGTCGAACTGTGCCTCTAATAGGCGCTGAGAACAGAAACCGATAAACAAATTAAAACCAAAACAACTCAACAGTATTGGAGCCAAACCTTCAGAATTTCCAATTTAATCGATAGTTTGCTATTCTTATAGCCGTAGCGCTCGAGTTCCCAGGAATCGACATTCGAGTATTCGGCACAAAACTTCACCAGTGCCCGTTCCCATTTGTCCTTGTTGATATATTTGCGTCGTTTACGCAATAGTTTTATATGTAATTCAATCAATTCTTCGCTTACTATCAAATTTTAAACAAATTATTAAAAAACAAAAAATTTTAATTAAATTTCAATCAAATGTTTGTCGGAATCAATGGCCGAAATGCATGTCTAGACGTACGGTGAGTGTTGTCCTCAATCATGTCCTTCAGGTGTTGTATATTATAAGTGATTCCAAGCGATTCACTAAACTTGTAAAAGAAGGAACAGATGACCGCAAAGTTGCCGTCGGTTTCGCATTGCGACGCCTGTTGTCCGCCCGACGACTGGTCGACCATCGATGCCGCCATTGCTCAGCGCTTCCCGTCGGCGATCGGCCAACACTTCCCAATCAATACATCTTTTGGTTAGAAATTTCAAATTTATTTTTTTGGATTTAAATTATTATTTTTAAACATTTAATGTCTTTTTATTTGTTTATTATTTATTCAAAAAAATAATATAAATAAAAATATTTTACTATAAATAAAAACACATTAAAAACGCATAAAATATTTTGTAAACATTTTTTTGTTTTTATTTATTTTGATTTTGTTTTTATGTAAATTAATTATAAAATAAAATTAAATGCGAAATAAAAACAAAATCTCAAATAAAAAAATAAATTTGTTTTAAATTTTATTAATTCAAAACTAGAGTTCATAATAAAAATTAATTCAAAAAAATAAATAAATAAAATAAAAATTTCAAAAATAAATACCAAAAATGCGAAAAATGTTTTGATTTCTAGAAAATTATTTAATTTCTTCAACGGATCCGACCAATTGTGGCCAAAACCGATGACAATATCATCGGTTGTGTCGGTGTTCGGGCGTCCGGTCGGGCGTAGAGTCGACTGTCGGCGCAAATAGCAGTCGAAAAGACGAATCGGATTTGTATTTCAAATAAAAATATTTATTTTCGAGACATAGACTCAACTCTTATGTCAGAGATGTTTGCATTCAATGCATTCAATGACTGTTTGGCTTAAATGGCGTCCATTCAGTCGATCCGTCAATACTGTGTTGAATGAATAGGTCTTTGGATTCTCGCCTAAACAATAAGACATCAAATTTTTCTATGCTTTTGTCGGTCGCCGATAGAGTGCACGACTGTGTTTGCGAATACGTTTCACATTATTTGATTGTTATGTTTCGGTTCAAAAAACTTTCCAATTAAGTTAAGCTCACAATTGAACTTCAATTGAACTTTAATTGCAAACTTAAACTTAATTTTAATGTTTTTAAAGCAATTCAATACAAGTTTTGATTTTAGGTTCTCTTTATATTTAAAATAACTATTTTTTCAATTGATCTATAATTAAGTTTAAAAACTAATCAAAACTTTACACAAAAAAAATTTTTATTAAAATTTTTGATTAAATATTATATTTTTCTATAAATTAATATTTTATTAATTTAATTGATTTTTGGCCTAAATTCCAATATATTCTTATTTATAAAATTAATTTAAATTTTATTAACAAATGACAAAAAAACATTGAAATGATTGATAAGAATAATAATTACACAAAAAAATGCACCAAAACTAGCGGTGCTTTCAGAGTAAACAACAATTCTAAGCTAAAGCGGGCTTTGGGTCTCCGTCTCCTACTTCGGGTTGTTTTTCGTCAGTCTTTTTGTCCTTTTCTTCAGCCTTTCTCTGGTCAGACATTAGGCCATCTTTTTGGTATCGGATCTCCTTTTCGGACATCGGCGGGGGTTTGGGCGGTGAGATGAACGTGTGTCGCACCGGCTCTTTCGGTGGCATCCATTCCGGTATTATCTTCGCGTGTAATCGCCATTTGCCTAAAGTTATGACAAAAATTAGATAATAATTCCAAAAATCAAACATTAATTACAAAATATAAAACTAATTAATCGCTAATAAAGAGTGTAATCAAATGCAAACCATAAAGACTCGCAATGTGTTTCTCAAAGACAACATATTCCAAGACATCCTTAACCACCGAATCGGATCCGTGCATAAGAGAGCCGAAGCGATCATAAATGGCCAGTATTTGTCTTGTGTGCAATCGGACAGTCATTTGTGCGAATAAATTGTTTTTATTCAACACATCATACGTCCGGATGTGAGAGACGATCGGCTTTTCAATACTCGATATGAACTGCCATTTAATGGACGTCACATTCGAACGAAATGTCATCTCCGGAAAGGCGTGTTCGGTCACCAACTCATGCAATAAATCGTAATTCTTGGCCATCAGAGCTTTGTGTGCTTTAACGTAGATATCCAACGCGTTTTCGGCGAACGTAGGTATGTCGAGCTCGTCCTCATAGGTCCGGATCTTACGTAAGGCGAGCATTGATCGGCCCTTTTTGGTCACTAATTCAAACCGTTGTTTTGCGCCCTAACAGACCACAAATTAGAGATTTGTATTTCTTTATTATTCTGATTCAAGTCTAAAGTTCGTAAAAAGTTTTCATTTATCGCAAAAACAAATTGCATTCAAAACACAAATCGAGTCAAACAAACAAATCAATAGTAAAATAACATCAGTTTTAATGACAAAAATTAGCAAAAAATACAACAAAAGAGAGATTTAAGAAATAAACTGAAAAACTACTCAACCGTTTGGGAGACAATCGAAGACTTGCCATCACCTTCTGGCGGCACAAACGGATCCAGAATGCCATGAGTGCACGAGAGAAACATCGCGCGCTCGTTGTAGACCCTGGGCGGCGCCACGCCCTTCTCCTTGAGCTTCGAGCGCACCTCCTCGGCCGACATCTTGTCGTCCATTCTCATCTGGTCAAAATCAGGCAACTCTACCTTGATCATTTTCTTGGCCCTCTCCCGCTGCCAAATTCCTTCCGGGCCTATATTCCACGGCTTTATATTCCGTGCGTACCGCACCTGGTTCAAATTGATGGCCTGGAGTATTGATTGTCGCAATATTTGTTTATTTAAATTCATTTTGGTTTTTAGGCTTTTCTTAATTGTTTTGTTAATTATTTTTTGTTTTGTTTTGATTTGTTTTTTTTTTCAAACACATGTGTAAACTAAGGTATGTTTTACATGAATTACGTTTTGTTTTGTGATATTCTGTTGTTTATTCTGTTGATTATTCTGATGTTTATTCTGTATGTCAGCTATAAGCTTGTTATTTAATTTTAATCTTATGTTAATAGTTTTTAAATTTTTATTTTTATTTTGTTATTTACTTAAATATATAAAAACAAGAGATTTCTTAATTATTTTATATGAATTAAATTTTTATTTGTCGCTGCTGAAATTTTATTATTGATATTTCTGAGCTTGAAATAGATTAGTTGATAAATTTAACTGATATTATAAAAATTTTAATTTGCTTATTATTCAAAACTTTTAATAAAATTTTTTCATATAGTTAATAATATAATTTATTCAAAATACATTAATTATCCATGTTTACTTAAAATTTCTAACAAAATTTTTAAAGTCAATTAGACTGAATAAATTTATTAAAATTTTGTAATATTAATTATAAATTAAAACATCTTGACTTACACGTGTTACTTACATGTAAATTTATTACATGTACAGTAACATATTTGATAAATAATTTTTATATAATTAAAATTTTAATTAAAATCAAAAATTATTATAAACTAAATTTTTACAATTTTTTAGAATATAATATGACCAAGTTATTGGTAGAACTAGTCTTGATTTAATTTATAAAATCAAAATTTTAATGTGTATTCAGAAAAAAGATTAAAATTATTAAAAATTAGATTTTTTCTTTCTAATAATCGGCATTATTACCGGTAATTAATTTACAATTTAATAAATCATTAAACAAATTAAAATTTAAATTACTTTAATATAAATTACAAATGAATGTGAAATTTAATTAACAATCGATAAGAACCAAAATTTAGTGTACAATTAGTGAACAATTAATTTAATAAATTAACCCGCCTAAACCCGCTTGCTGCTGTTGTTGTTGCTGATTATTACCGACTCCGCCAATTCCATTAAGAATTCCTCCAACTACACCTAATCCCACTCCTCCGAGACCTGCTTGTTGTTGCTGCTGTTGTTGATTACCAATTCCTCCGACGCCACCAATGAGTCCTCCAACTGCATTTACGACTCCTCCCAGGCCTCCTCCTCCTCCTTGTTGTTGTTGCTGTTGATTGCCAATTCCACCGGCGCCTCCCTGTTGTTGCTGTTGTTGGTTTCCTATGCCTCCAATTCCACCAATGCCGCCAATTCCAACACCACCTAATCCGGCCTGTTGTTGCTGTTGCTGATTACCACCTAATCCAGCTTGCTGTTGTTGCTGCTGCTGTTGAGCTGCTAGACCATCATAGCCCACACCATATCCCAGGTTATAGACTCCTCCAACTCCAACACCACCTGCACCTGCCTGCTGTTGTTGCTGCTGATTACCACCTAATCCAGCTTGCTGTTGTTGCTGTTGATTAGCTAAACCATTAGCACCTCCAACATAGCCCAAACCAACCCCATAAGGACCGACAGCAGTACCAACACCATTAAGACCAGCTTGTTGTTGCTGCTGTTGTTGTCCTCCCAAGCCAGCTTGCTGCTGTTGTTGTTGTTGAGCAGCTAGGTCGCCTCCAACCACTCCTAAGCCACCTACACCATAAACTCCGCCAATTCCAACACCACCCGCACCAGCTTGTTGCTGTTGTTGCTGATTTCCTAAACCCGCTTGCTGCTGTTGTTGTTGTTGTTGAGCTGCTAGATTTCCAACTACATCATAGACTCCTCCAACTCCAACACCACCTACACCTGCACCTGCCTGTTGTTGCTGCTGTTGCTGGCCTCCCAAACCATCCAGACCAGCTTGTTGTTGTTGTTGTTGTTGGGCAGGTACGTTGCTAATTCCTCCGAGTAAAGGGTTAATTCCACCTACAATACCTAATTAATTAAGAATACCAAAGCCGACATTAATATTATCTTGTTGCTGTTGATGTTGTTGGTTACCTAGATTTGCTAAAGCAGCCTGTTGCTGTTGCTGTTGTTGTAAAGCAGCTAAAGTGTTAATACCTCCCAAACCGAGACCGAGGTTAACACCATTAACAACACCGAGTCCTCCTAAACCAGCTTGTTGCTGTTGTTGTTGGTTACCTAAGCCTCCTAGCCCGGCTTGCTGTTGTTGCTGTTGTTGTAGGGCAGCTAAAGTGTTAATTCCTCCCAAACCAAGACCAAGGTGAACACCGTTAACAACACCGAGTCCTCCTAAACCAGCTTGTTGCTGTTGTTGTTGTTGGTTACCTAGGCCTCCCAAACCTGCTTGTTGTTGCTGCTGTTGTTGCAGAGCAGCTAAAGTGTTAATTCCTCCCAATCCAAGACCGAGATTAACACCATTAACAACACCGAGTCCACCTAAACCAGCTTGTTGTTGTTGCTGTTGTTGCAGAGCAGCTAAAGTGTTAACTCCTCCCAATCCAAGACCGAGATTAACAACACCTAGGCCTCCTAAACCACCTAAACCAGCTTGTTGTTGTTGTTGTTGATTACCTATGCCTCCTAGCCCAGCTTGTTGTTGTTGCTGTTGTTGTAGAGCAGCTAAAGTGTTAATTCCTCCCAATCCAAGACCGAGATTAACACCATTAACAACACCGAGTCCTCCTAAACCCCCTAAACCAGCTTGTTGTTGTTGTTGTTGATTACCTATGCCTCCTAGCCCAGCTTGTTGTTGTTGCTGTTGTTGTAGGGCAGCTAAATTGTTAATTCCTCCCAATCCAAGACCAAGGTGACCAAGGTGAACACCGTTAACAACGCCGAGTCCACCTAAACCAGCT
>JAQFXP010003555.1:0-12300 GCA_034693685.1 Belba bartosi | reverse complement strand
TTAGACCGAAGACCTTATCTCGAGATTCCGTATTTGATTTGTGGCTCAGTTTCATTAATTGGTAAATTAATTTTTTTAATAATAGCTAAAATTTATGTAAACTTTGATAGATAGTTTTTAAAAATAATATTAAAATTTTACATATTTAAGCGCCGATTGGATTTTTAATAATGTTTTTCGTAAAACGACACAAAGTACCGGAAAAACAATCGGAAGAATTGGAGTCAACTGACAGTAAAACAGAAACTATTAAAACAACTAATGATAAAAATGAAAAATTTAAAAACTATTTAATTGAAAAATTACCGAAAACTCGCATAACTTTAATAGCATTAATAACATTAAGTTTTACTTTTTATTGCGGGCTTGAAACCACATATTTTGGCTTTAGTTCAGCTTATCTACAGTTTTTGCCAAACATTGATATATCGGCTAAAAAATCGGCGCAAATTTTCAACGTAATGACCGCCACCTATACCGGGGGTCGACTGGTGTCGGCATACATAGCCAGCAAATTAAAACCCGAGACTATGATTGCATATCATTTTGCAATTCAAATAACGTCTTTAGCATTACTTTATTTCGGCCGTAATTCTGAAACTTTTATATGGATTGGAAATGCATTAATAGGTAATAAAAATTAAATGTTTTTATTGATTAAATTATAATTTTTAATTTAAACATTATTAAGGGTTTGGATTTTCAGCAATGTTTGCATCATACTTTTATTTTAGTGAAAATTGTATCAAGCTAACCGATAGAATTACAGCAATATTTGTCTTTGGAGCTAGCTTACTTCCATTGCTATCAAATTTATTATTTGGGCCGACAATTGAGAAACATCCGGAAATATTTTTATATTTAAATTTTGCATACTTGTCCACTGCTTTACTTTCATTTATTGCAATTTTAATTATTTTTAAACTTTCTCAACGTTCAGCAAATATTTAGTAATTTAGTTTTAATAAACTTAATCATAATAAGTAGTGTTCTCCAAACGTTCTAAAAATGTAATATGTGCGGCAAAAGTTTTTATTATCAAAAATGTCAAACAAAATATATTTGAACTAAAAATATGCATTTTAAAAAAATTCTTTTAAAATTGATAAATTATTAATTTTATAACAGTTTGAAAAACAAATTTACATTAAAATAAAATATAAATTATTAATTAAAATATATTATTAACTAGTTATTTATAAACAACTGTGTTCAAGTAACAAAAAGAATTAATTTAAAATTTTATTAATTTTAAACACAATTACAAAAAAAAACAAATAATTTTTAATTTAATCTAAAAATGCATATTTTTTGTATGTTATATATTTTGTTTTACATTTTTGATACTTTAAGCTTTTGTCGCGCATATTATTTTTCTGAGGCGTTTGGAGGACATTAAGAATTATTATCAAAAGCTGTTGTTTTAGTTGTTGTATTATAATTTACAAATGCAAACAATATATATTAAGAAATATATATACAGTATATACCAGACAATGAAAAGAAAAATTTTAATTTTAAAAATTGCAATACTTATTACTAAAAATTTATATATAATTTACAAATTTTGTTTTTTAACTCTCTTTCTTTTTTTAACGTGTTGTATAGTATTACATAGCGATGTTTAACATTGAATTGAATTTATATTATTTAGTTATATATTCTACATAAGTTCATAATGACGTTAAACACAATATTGTTTTCATTTCCTTTTTATCCTCCCATTTAACCAGATATTGAAAAGTTATTTACGCCAAAAATATATTAATTATGTTAAAAAAAATATTTTTAAATTTTAAATTAAAATATTTTTATTTTTGAAGTATATTTTAAAGTTAAAATTATAAATAAAAAAAACTAATTTGCTCTTAAATAAGTTGTAATGTATCAAATATTAAGCATTTCATTGATTTAAACTTTAAATTTTAAAGTATATATAAATATTTTATAATCACATAAGTTATATAGTTCAAATCAATGCATATTAGTTGATACAATACAACTTATTTAAGAGCAAAATTACGTTTAGTATTTTTGTTGATTAATTGTTTTTAATAATTAAACTAGTTAATAATATAAATTTATTCTAAATTAAATCAAATATAAAAAATGTTAAATTAAAATTTTTTTATATGTAAATCAATATTTTAATGGATATATAATTTAATATCAAAGATCGAGAAGAAAATCAGCCAAAAATCCCACATGATTTTAAAATTTGGCATTTACCCTTCTCTGCCATTTGATTCGCAAAATATAGACCCTTAAAAATTTTTCTTTAAATTGGAAATAAATATATTGGTTTTGAACATTTTAAAAAAATCCCTACTCCTTCCCCCCCCACCCCCGCCTCTCACTGGATCGGCCGACTTTCTCAATTTCTTTTTAATATTATTATTGTTGATATTTAAAACTTTATATAATGAAAATGTTAAGCCATAACAATTAATATAATATCTTATTATTTAATCTAATTTTGCAAAATATTTTTTGATTGTACAGTATTTAGTAATTATAATAAAATTATTTTTCTTAAATATCTATGTTATTATGTTTATAGATTGTTTGTTTAAATTAATTACAATATTTAAAAATGTAATTAATTATTTTATACATTTAAAACATTAAGATTTATATAATAAAAATATGTTTATTAAAATAATAATAATACTGTATATAAACAAAATTTAAAATTTGTCAATTAAAGTTATAATCATAGTTTAAATATATGTTCCATTTAAACTAATCCTCTATTAAATATATAAAAGTATCTAATCAAAAATAACAGAGTTAACCTTTTGATTATATATATATAATCAAACTAGAGAAATTATAAAGTAATTAATATATAAGTAAAGTAAATTAAAATAATAATAAAATACTAATTAATAAAAAGTAATTAAATAATAATTATTAAAATTTAAAAATATTATAATTAAAAATGAGTTCAACGAAAGATAATTCAAATACTAATAATAATAATAAAAGTGTTAATGAATTTCTAAATTGGCGTTTGAATTGGGATAAAATTGTTTACACATGTTGTATACTTGCTTGTTATTTAAATCTGGTATTATAAAATTTGCAATTAATACATTATAAATTGTATATAATTAACTTTTAAATATTTGTACTAGGGTGTATTTTCCAGTATACACCCACCGGCTATAGTCGACTTTAAATACTTATATCGAACAACAATGACATACATAACTTATTCCAATATTTGTGGCAGTCTCGGTTATTTAACTGGCACATTGTGTAAGTTAATTTTTAAAAATAATTTTAAATTTTTAATATAATATCAAATATTTAAATATATAATAAAAATTAAGCTTATAAATAAATATATTAAATAAACTTTATAAATGAAAATAATATTATAAACACAAAAATATTTTTTGATAATAACTGAGTTGAATGCCGGGCCATTCTCGGGCCAAATTTAATGGACGTCTGATACGTGATTTTTAAGCTAGATTAATTCTATTTATACAAGTTGTTACACTTTTAAATGAGTTATGGAGTTTTAGAATATAAAAATTGTAAGTTAAAATAAAATATAAATAAGTTATGAAAACTAAATAAATTTTACATAAATTTTTCTCTTAAATTGGAAATAAACAACTAATAAATTTAAGAAAGACAAAGTAAGGATTTCACAATAATGCTTAACTAAACAGTTTTTCTTGTTTTCAAAAGGATCAATGATGTTTATTTTATTAATGTATATTATTTTTTAACTGTTAGCAATCAATGCTCTAGCAGTGGAGAGAGTAGCTCGCGAGCCACTATATAACAATGTTCTTTGTGATCTGTATAACAACAAAAAATAAACACACGATGTATGCGAATTGATATTAATTGATCAGATAACCAAGACAAAAACAACGCTTCGATTTTATAATAAAAACTTAATAAAATATACAACTCACAAGTCAGTTAATAAGTTTAGTAGCACATCTCTCAAAATTATTTTGTGCTAGAAATACATTCATCAATCTATTTAATTTAGATTTTAAACTTATTATATATTTGAGTAATCTAATATTAATAGTAATTAAATTTATATCAATCAATCTGTACTTGCTTAAGTTTAAAAATAAATAAATTAACTAAATAAGTTGACTAACTTGTAAGTAAATAAAAAATTAATTATTATAAAATTACTCAAATATATAATAATAATGTATAATATATTAATAAGCTAACAATGTTAAACCCGAATAGAATTGATCAATAAATGTATTTCTAACCATGCTAATTTTTAGAAATGTGCAACTAAACTTATTATCAAAAAAATGTTTTTGTTTATAAACAAAAATTTAGCAAATGCAGAAAAAAGAGAAAAAAGTTAAATCATAAAATTATTACTTAATTTTGTTTGCAGTTTAATCCAATTTAAATTCTTTAGTATTTAGAAAAAATGCTATAATTTTCAATTTTTAGTCACTTTTAGCGGACGAAAAATTAAAGAAAACAAAATAAAATACTTTTTACAAATAAAATGCACAAGAAAATTGAACAATAAATTGCACAACAAATTTTAAAAATATTAAAAATTTATATAAATATAATAATTTTTCCTTGATTACTTTATATTTAGCCGGTTTTCTATATAAATTTGCAAACAGACAACTGACTTTAATTATAGTCACAATGACAATGGCAATATTTACCATATTAACGCCTATGTTTTCTAATGTATGGCTATTATCGCTATCAAAATACCTAAGTTCCCTGAGTGGGGGTACTTGGGATTGTGCCTACTCAGTTTGGACAATAGAAATGTGGAAGGACAAAAGTGCATCTGTACTACAATTAATTCTAACAATGTACGGATTAGGCACTATTTTGGGTCCATTTTTGGTTAAGTCATATGTTTTCGGAGATATAAGCAATAAAACCGACACTTCATTGAACGACACGACAAGAGATGAGATTAACTATACGTTAGACCGAAGACCTCATCTCGAGATTCCGTTTTTGATTTGTGGCTCACTTTCATTAATTCGTAAATTTATTTATTTACTTTTAAATTATCAAAATTTTGTATAATTTCTTTATATATTTTGTGTAGTTTTTAAAAATAATATAAAAATTTAACATATTTTTAGCGCCGATTGTATTATTGGTAATGTTTTTCGTAAAACGATATAAAGTGCCGGAAAAACAATCGGAAGAATTGGAGTCAACTGACAATAAAACAGAAACTATTGAAATAATTAATGATAAAAATGAAAAATTCAAAACTTATTTAATAGAAAAATTACCCAAAACTCGAATATTTATAATAGCATTAATAGCATTATGTCTAACCACTTATGTCGGGTTCGAAGTCACATATTTTTCCTTTGGTTCGGCTTATCTGCAATTTTTGCCAAACATTCATATTTCGGCTGAAAAATCTGCGGAAATTTTTAACGTAATGACCGCCACCTATACCGGGGGTCGACTGGTGTCGACATACATAGCCAGCAAATTAAAACCCGAGACTATGATTGCATATCATATCGCAATACAATTCACATCTTTAGCGCTACTCTATTTCGGACGTAATTTTGAAACTTGTATATGGATTGGAAATACTTTGCTTGGTAAAATAATATAACATTTTAATTAATTCAATCTTAATTTTTAATTTAATCATACTTAAGGGTTTGGATTTTCAGCACTGTTCTCGTTATACTTTTCGCTTGGTGAAAATTACATCAAACTAACCGATAGAATTACATCAATATTTTGTTTTGCAGCTAGCTTACTTCCATTGGTATCTAATTTAGTATTCGGAAAGACAATTGAGAAACACCCAGAAATATTTTTGTATCTAAATTTTGCATACTTGTCTTTTAATTTAATATTTTTTATCACAATTTTAATTATTCTTAAACTTTCTCAACGCTCGGCAAATATTAAATAATTTTTTTGCTAAAAAATGTATTTTTATTTATAATTTACTTAAAATAGTTTTTAATTTTTAAATTGAAAGTAAAATTTAAATAATTATTTTTACATTCAATCACTTTAAATAAAACACAATTCTTTTCATATAAAATATTCATTATTTGTTTTGAAATTCAAATTTAAATAAGAAATGTTTTCACTAAAAGCAGATTTTTAAAACATTTGTTAACAATTGATTGTTTGTAAAGCGCAAGATGTGTTTACTTATACGCATCTGTTGGTTAATTACCGACTGATCCATTTTTATAATGACACTAATCTTTTTTCACATTGCAATTTTATTTGCAGTTGAACAACTGACAACCAGAAATCATCGTTTTAATTGTTCAAGTGTAATTCATAATTTTTTTTTAAATTTTAACAATACATACAATCAGAGATTAATTCAGGGAGTGGTATCAGGGGAGGCATTTCTCAAAAACGCTCAAAATAACTATATATTTATGATGAAATTTTAGTTAATCTAGCAGGAATAAAATGTTTAAAACAATGTCATCTTTTGTTTTAAAAAATGTAAAAAATATTTTATTTTAATTTACTGGTAACTCGGATTTAGCAAAAAGATTTTGATTACAACTACAAATCTGTTATAATTGAGTTAGACTGTAAATGATATGTTGTTTGTTCTAAATAAATAATTTTATATTTTTATTATATTGAAATCGTTATTAAATACTATAGAAATTAATGGTTATTTCTATTTTATTTTTACTTTAATTGTAAAATAAGTTATTTAATTAATAAAATTATTTAACTTTTTAATTGTGTAAAAATTATTCTGATTAATTGTTAAGCGTAAAAATTATTAAATATAAACTTAATTAACACTTACCATGTTTTCTGTTTACTTGTTCATGGCTTTAAGAAACTTGATTACTGATTTTGAAAAAATTAAAGCAACTTATATTAGATTTAGCCGCAATTGGGAACGTCATGGAGTTTTTTATCTGTTATGTTTATATGGAGAGAAAATAAGATTTTTGTGTTTATGGTTAAGTTGCATGATAAAAACTATTCAAAATAACTAAAAACATAATTTTAAGACAAAAGAAGAAATACTAATTGTTAAGTCAAATGGTAAACACTTTTCATACGATTTATAAAGAAATCTTATATTACAATGCACAAACAATACAGCCAAAAACTTCTTAATGCCACCAATTGCGGCTAAAATAAATATAGTTAGCTTCTAATTGCTTCAAATGTTTCAAAAACAGTAATCAAGTTTCTTAAAGCCGTAATTAAGCATAAATAGAAAATAATCATTTTGTATTAGTTAAAGATTACTTTTTATAAAAATAATTGTTAATAAATTAAACATGTCAAATAAAGATTCAAATAATAAAGATGAAAAAATGTCAAATATTAATAAAACAAATTATGAGTTTCTAAATTGGCGCAAGAATTGGCACAATTATGTTTATACATTTTGTATTCTTTATTCATATTTATACTTGGTATTTATAAATATATTAAAATTTATCTTTATAAATTAAAATATATTTTATGTGCAAGGGTATGTGTAACAATTCATACCCAGTCGCACTAGTTGACTTAAAATATCTCTACCACACTTCGATGTCTAATATGACGTACATGAACATTTCTGGGTATCTTGGTTATTTTACCGGCACATTATGTAAGTAAATATAAAATTTAATATAAATAAAATTACATTTTAGTAAAATTAATTTTTTACAAAATTTATCAATTATATTTTGATGTCAACATCAAGCTGGCTTTTTATTTAAATACGTAAACAAGCAATTAACATTGATTATCGTAATTACAACCATGGCTGTTTTTACTGCTGTAACGCCTATTTGGTTTAATGTATGGCTGCTATTTATGTCACGATTTTTAGCCCAAATGGGCAAGGGCACTTGGGACTGTGTGTATGCGCTTTGGACAATAGAAATGTGGAAGGACAAAAGTGCGCCAATACTACAGTTAATACAGATGATGTACGGATTGGGTACTATTTTGGGTCCATTATTGGTTAAGTCGTATATTTACGGCGATATAAGCAATAAAACCGACACTTCATTGAACGACACGACAAGAGATGAGATTAATTATACGTTAGACCGAAGACCTCATCTCGAGATTCCGTATTTTATTTTATGCACAATTATAATAATCGGTAAATTGGTTTTCTGTTTTATTTTTAATTTAGTTAATTTATATTAATTTTCTTTAAAAAAATTTGCCTTAATTTGATAGTAAATTGCTTCTAATCTGAATTGAAATTTTTAAACAAGTGCTATAAATTTTTAACTAGAAAAAATCTATTTTTTAAAAACAAAATTGAAATATTGACATATAAAGACGCTTTTCATTAATCTTGCCCATCGGCGGTCGGTAAAAGTCGAGAAGGGGAGTACCTTTTCGCGGACCAAATGCTAGAGAGGGAAAGAATAAATTCAAAATTTCAAAATCAGGAAAAACTTTTGCCCTTTTCTATCCCTGCAGTACAAATTCTACGTTCAAACAAAAAAATTTTAAACCAACGACATAAAGCATAAAATTAATTTGCCAATTTTAGACATATAAAATAATTTTTTAAAAATTATAGAATTTGCATTCATTGATAGCATTGTAATTAAAAAATATTATTTTTAGTGCCGATTCTACTATTGATTATGTTTTTCGTAAAACGATATAAAGTATCGGAAAAACAATCGGAAGAATTGGAGTCAACTGACAGTAAAACACAAATCATAAATGAAAACGAAAAAATAAAAAATTATTTAATAGAAAAAAGACCAAAAATGCGATTATTATTAATAATATTAATGACATTAAGTCTAACCACATATGTCGGGCTAGAGCTCACATACTTTACCTGCAGTTCAACTTATCTACAATTTTTGCCAAACGTCGAGATATCGGCCAAAAAATCAGCCGGAATTTTATCGATATTAGCCGCTACATTTACCGGGGGTCGACTGGTGTCGGCATACATAGCCAGCAAATTAAAACCCGAGACTATGATTGCATATCATATTGTAATACAATTTATATCTTTAGCTATACTTTATTTCGGAAGTAAATCCGAAACTTTTATATGGATTGGAAATGCATTGATTGGTAAATAAAAATTATTAATTAAAAAATTTAATAATTTTTAATTAAAATAAAAATTAAAACATTATTTAAGGTGTTGGTTTCTCAGCAATGTGGCCGGCATACTTTAGTCTGGGCGAGAATTACATCAAACTAACCAATAATTTAACATCAATATTTTGTTTTACAACTTTTTTGCTGCCAATGGTGGCTAATCTAGTGTTTGGGCCATTAATTGAGAAACAGCCAGATGTATTTTTATATTTTAGTTTTGCTTATTTATTGTTAACTTTTATATTTTTTATTTTAATTTTTGCTATTATTAAGCTCTCACACCGTTCTATAAATAACAATAATACTAATGAGAATAATAATAATGTGTTTACTCTTCAATAATTAAAAAATAAATTATTAATGATAAAAATGAAAATCTCAAAACATATTTAATTAAAAAATTACCCAAAACTCATATTACTGGAGCTTGCCTTTAGCGCTGCTTTATTTCGGACGTAATTTTCAAAATTTATATATGGATTGGAAATACATTGCTTGGTAAAAATTATAATATTTTTATTACTTTCATTTTAATTTTTAATTTAAACACAATTAAGGTATTGAATTCTCATCACTCCTTTCTTTATACTTTGAGCTTGGTGAAAATTACATTAAACTACTCAATAAAATTACGTCAATATTTTGTTTTGCAGCTAGCTTACTTCCATTGTTCTCTAATTTATTATTAGGCCGATAATTAAGAAACATCTGGAAATTCATTTGTATTTAAATTTTGCATACTTTTTGTTTAATTTATTAATTAGTAATTTAATTAATTATTATTAGTAATTAATTTAGTAATTAAGTAAATTTGTGTTAATAAACATAAATATAAACATACTTATGATCAATAATACTTATGATCTTTAGTTTAATAATAGTTTGAACATATTAATAGTTTTAGTTTTAATAATATGATTCACACTTGTAACAAATATTAGTAAACGTATTTATCTTTTAAACTATTAGTAATTCATATTGTAATATATATATATATTTTAGATCAGAGAAACGCAACATCTCATAATTCAAAAGATTTGATTAACAATTTAACTGTTTGCTAAACATGCAAAAACAATATACCTGCTTGGTCCAAAACTTGACCTTGGGTGACCAAGCAGATATACTGTTTTTGTATGTTTAACAAATGGTATAAAAGTTAACAAACATTTTAATTTCTTATCTTTTGCGTTTCGCTGCTCTAGATTATAAGAGAGCAAAATCTAAGAGTTCAAATTGTCAGTTAACTTTTTTACTGATTATTAAACATTAAAAAACAATATATCTGCAGTGAATTTCGGAATTCACTGCAGATAACTTGTTTTGTATTTGTAAACAAACTGCAAAAAAACTAACGAACAAATTGAACTCTTAATGAAATTTATGTAAGTTTATATATACAGCTTTTAATTTGCTAAAATTATTTAGCCATAATCAAAACCTAGCATAGAAAAGTCGTGACTTTTAAGTCAATTATTAAAGACATTGACGATTAACTGTCAAAAGATTGACCTAGAATCTGGTTCTATACAATAATAATTTTCAAAAATACTATGAATATTAAATGAATAGTGGGGTTAAAACAGGGATCGAGAAGGTCGGCCGATCCAGGGGGGGGATCAGGGGAGGGATTTTTCTCAAAATTTTGACCAAAAACCTAGGGGGGGGATCAGGGAGAAGATTTTTCCAAAAACGCTCAAAAAACCCATATATTTATAATAAAATTTTCCCCAATTTAACTGGATTTAAACCGGATTTAAACTAAATTTAGTTAAATTAACTGGATTTAAACCGGATTTAGCACCAATTTAGGGAAAATTTACTAATTTTGGGCAAAAAACCTAAAAAATTTGCCGGCCGCCTACGGCGGCCGGCAAAACGTCGAGGGGGAGTACCTTTTCTCGGACCAAATGCTAGGGGGGGGGGATAAATCCAAATTTTCAAAACCAGGGGGAATTTTTGCCTAATCCCCCCCCTTCTCGATTCCTGGGTTAAAATGATTAATTAATAAAAGAAAGATTTAATAAATTCTAACAATACTGAACAAAACAATACGAATCAAAACGTTTGAAAAAATCTTCAATAATTGTAATAGTGTTTAGATTTGTTTTATTTTTGCTAGTTCAAGTTAAAACTAGCTGACTAGCAATCTAACATATATTATGTATCTAAATTTTATCAAATAAAGTCTGAGTTTTCTATGCCAGATCAAAACAACTATCAACTAAATTTTTAGCAAAACAATATTATAAACAATACGTACAATTTAAATAGGAAAAATTATAAAATACCATTTTTGAAAATTTACTCAAATTTAACGAAATTCTGGATTTAGCTCTGCACTGATATTTCTATTATTATCGTAATAAACCATATTATATATATATTTTTTTTGAATTGATATTTTTATGACACTTCTTATCGTAAATAATTTCTATAGAAATTAATAGTTATTTCAGTTTTATCTCTGCTTTAATCATATTATAAGTTTAAATCATTTAATTGTATAATATATAACCTTTTAATTGTGTAACAAATTATCATGTCTAATTGTTACGTGTGAGAATTACAATATATATAAGTAATTACTATTTCAAATAAATACTAAATTTATTTTAGACAAATTAATTTTTAAAAAATTATTTGTGAACATGTCAAATAAAAATTTAAATAATAATAATAATAAAATGTCAAATAATAAAAAAAATAATAATGAGTTTCTAAATTGGCGCAAGAATTGGCACAATTATGTCTATTCATTTTGCATCCTTTATTCATATTTATACTTGGTATTTATAAATTTTTAAAATTTATTATATAAATTAAAACATGTTAATATTTTATGTGATAGGGTATGTGTAACAATTCATATCCGGTTGCGCTAGTTGATCTAAAATATCTCTACCATACTACAATGTCTAATATGACTTACATGAACATTTCCGGGTTTCTTGGTTATTTTACCGGTTCATTATGTAAGTAAATAATTATTTAAATATTTAAAAAAAATTAAATTTTTAAAATAAAATTTTTGTTTTACAAAATTAAACAACTTATTTTGATATTAATATAAAGCTGGTTTTTTATTTAAATACGCAAACAAACAATTAACATTAATTGTTGTAACTACAACCATGGCCATTTTTACTGCTGTAACACCTATATGGTCTAATGTGTGGCTGCTATTTTTGTCAAGATATTTAGCACAAATCGGCA
>JAQFXP010003554.1:0-12301 GCA_034693685.1 Belba bartosi | reverse complement strand
GTACAGTTTTATCACAAATATATTATTAATTTGAAACTCTTATCTAAATTTTATTCAGAAAAACACTATTCAAATGTCGAATAGTTTGTTGAATGTATACAAAATTATACTTATTTCTTTTTGCAAAATAAATACACATTTATTTGTAATTTGTATACTGAGTAATTTAAATAAATAATCAGTTTTAGAAACTGCAATTCACTTTTTTGAAATTTTTAGACTATAATTATTTATTACTTAATTTAAATAAATATCTTTATTTCAAGAATTTGTAAGAATTTATTTTAGTTATTTTTTTTTGTATATAATAGTTAAATAAATTGTAATTTTTACCAGTAATTAGCAAATTATAAAATTTAGATTTATTTTTATTGAATTCAAATTTAATTGAAAAACATTGAAATATGTATTAAATAAATATTATTCAAATCGAAAAGTACTTTGAGTTAAACAAATGAGAAATATGTCGAAAGTATACAACAATTCAAATATCGGTTTACTTCTAATCGTCTTTAGAGTGTAAACCAGTTATAGAATCGGAAGATTTTTGGCTCTCTGAAATCATTTTATATATTCGTTTGAAAATTAATTAAATTAATATTTACTCAATTATTATATTAAACTCAATCTTCAAATTCAATCTTAAATTTAGAAACTGTTTCTCAAATTTTAATTGCATTTAAATATAAATTATGAAATTACAAAAATAGGAATAAACTATCAAGTTGATAATATATAGATTGAAATTTTTAAAGCTTACGAATAGTGTACATGTTTTTAAAATTATTGATTCTGCAAATTTAATTTATATAATTTTCTTTTAACCCGGTCCACTAAAATGTAAGCAGTGACTATGACCTTGGTAAACTTTACATTATCTCACAAATCAGAAATTTCTTATCAGATTAAAGAAGAGAAAACACTAAACAGATTATTTACAAGTTAATCTTTTAAATGCTTTTTATTAAATCAAATTACTCTGAGCAGTTTTAGAAATATTCGACTTTTTTATTCATTAAAAATTAGCAGAAATTAAATTTTCAATTATTTAAAATTTAATATACTAGTTTACATTAATTATATACTGTGTATATTTAGTTAATGTAAACTAGTATATTTTATTTATAATAAATACAATATTTATAATAATTGTAAAATTTGAATAATAATAAATTTCTCACTATAACTTATCGAGAGTTATAGTCAGCAAGTTTGGTTTTCGGTGCAAATTCGGTGCAAAACCGAAAATTTTAAATATCTTAACTCAAATTGATTAATGTGTTATTTTTTTAACACAATATATATGCTAGTTATAAGTTAAAAGATTGAAAGATTAAGTATATAATTATCAAGTTAAAATTTTAAAACTCTGACTTAAGTAAAGTTAAGACTCTGCGGGGTTGGGAGGATATGGCTATTTTGCACCGAAAACCAAACTTCATGGTTATAGTCTATATTATAGACTCTATAAGTAAAGTCTAATCATTGGTAAAGCAAAATAAATTTTATCAAGTCATTTATTTTAATAAATCAGCAATTAAATTTTATCTAAATATTCTGTTTTAAGAGCATTTACATTAAAAAAAGAAAAAATATATATTAATATATATATTTAAGATATACAGTAGTAGTTCAACAAAACTGCTGTTCAAGTTTATTTTCTCGAGATTTTATATAATTGTAAACATAGTCCTGGCTAAAATTGTCTTAGGTCAAAATTTACAATAAAAAACACGTATCTAATCATTTTTTAAATAAACAGTTTCTATTAAATAATTTTTTTAATCATGCTCATTTCTTCTAAAACAATTTCAAACAAATTTCTTAAAATTGTTACAGTTTGTTTTTATCATAATTCTAAAATAACAAAATAAAATTGATGTTGATACAATATGACAAGCATCTTTAAATAATATTGACTTAAATGAGTAAGTTAGTTGAGAAACAGTGTAGTTAATCAAATAATGTTTATAAGTTTAATTTGATTATAATTGTTAAATACAATTATTTTCGTTATTTATTTCATTATCTTTCAAACCATTGAAATACAGAAATTGTTAAAAATAAAGAAAGAAAAGTAAAATCAAAAGTCAGTGTTATCTGACCCGAGCTATGGCTTTTCAATGGCATAGAATTAAATTGAAATGTTTTAAACCAATAATTTTAAGTCATTTAATACAATAGATTTAACAAATTTACATTTAAATCAAAAACAAGTCAAACGTTATCACATATGACAAGTCGACTAATTAGTTATTATATTCGTTCGACAAATAAAATTTATTTAAACAAAACAGTAATTATTAAATGTGTGTAAAAATTCAGAAAACATTTGACTCAACACTTATTAATACAAATTATAAGAAAAGAATTAGTTTTACAAAATTTATTACATATTTGATAATTAATATGAGATCAAAATGAATGAATTTTTAATTAATAAGTATTTGAAGGAAACAGTTGAGGATATGATAGTAATGAATGTTTTTGTGTGAATTAATTAATATTTTTTTAAACTACAGATATTTTAGAAAATTTTAGTCGACTTTCATTTTTTTATTCTTCATTAACGCTTAGAGGCATTGACTTAAGAATTCGTAAATTATATTTTTAAATTTAATATTTATTTAACAGAAAATTATTTTCTTATATCAAATCATTGATTGACTGATTGTGTATTTGAAAAAATGATATAATTATAAATAAATAGCAAATAAATTAATAACAGTTTTTGTGTGAAATTGTTATGTTTTGGAAATTATTATAATTATTGGTTAGTCTTAATCCATGTCAACCTTCTTAAGGCCCGAATTAGTGATAATAATCTTGTCCTCCCGTTTGGGCTGAACACTCTTCAGCTGTTCAGTGGCCGGTATTCGGTCTTTGGTTTCTTCGGCCAATTGGTCGCAAATCTCTTCTGTGTCTGCAATTCGCAGCTTAAAGGGTGTCGTCTCGTCTTCATCCGAGTCATCCATACAAGAGAGACCGACCAGACCGGGCAGTAATAGTGATGCGGAGAGGAGTGTACCGCCGATGCAGAAGACAGCGAGGCCGATGATCTTGCACCAATCCAGGTTCTGGTTGAAGAGGTATGCGGCACGGTCGATGATCCGCATCTCCTCCTGATAGCCGACGTCTATATTCATTCGCGGCACTACATAACCAGCTATTAGTACTAATGCGCCCAATACTAGCAGTGAGAACCCTATACAACCAATACAACCCGTAATCAGTCAAACAGTCAACCAATTCAGACAGTCGTTAGATATACAGATATTTGATCACTGATTATGATTCCAGTCATGACTCAAAAATTGCAATTATAATAACAAACATTACATTCCCCAGACTTTACAGTTTATATCTATAAATTCAATTATTATTCCCAACCACTTCTCCAATCAATTTAATGTTATTTTTCTCTCTTTATCTCTAATTTTGTGTGCAATTCAAAATAATTCTAACTTTTTCTTTATTACTGTATTTGAAAAGTACACTCAATTTAATGAATACTCGATATACTGTAATTTGTTTTAATATGTTTTTTGACTTTGATTCTATTTTATGAACCTAATTATTTGTTATCCAACCTTATTTTAAATATTTTTAATTTTATGATTAAACAAAGGCTAAACTTTTGGTATTTTTAATAATTTGCATTTGAATAATAACGTATGTAATACAGAAGAGCATGAATTATAAGTTCAGTTGTTTTTGGAGTTAAGCTAAAAATTCTCTAATTGTGTTAATAATTACTATAATTAATATAATTGATTTCTAAATAAATTGATAAAACCATAAAAAGTGTCACAAATATATCTATTACTATAGTTAGTAGTTTAGCCAGAATATTAATTTTCTAAACTTACTGTACAAGCTCGTTTCACATCAAGCTATAACTGAATCTATTTTTGTCTGGTTTTGAGCATTAGATGAAAGTAAAAATAACTTTTTATAGAAACGAGTATTTTATTCCACGAAAAACACATTCGAATAAATGAAATGAATACTAACTATAAATTAAATTATATTATTGACTAAATTTCAAAAATACCACAAAAAATACATTTAATGAACTAATATCTAATCAAATAATAATCATGTTTTCGTCTGACTCTTTGGGAAAAGTACTAAATAATATTTGTATAAATGTAGACCTGGAATAACATAACAAGACTATTTTAACAATTACTCTATTTGCATGCATAGGTCATATTTATCATTAAACCAAACAAAAAATATTAATTCTAATAATATAATATATAATGAAATACCTATCCAAAAGATAGACCGCCAGAAGAATAGTGCTCTTCGTTTCTCTTTAGGCGCAATCAAATATCTAAGAATAAAAACAAATTAATTTTTTAGTTAATTCCCGAATCTATACGAAAACAACTATAAAATTTTGTTTTCAAACTTATAATTTATTTTGAATTGTATTGTATTTCAAGAAATTTAATTTTGATAATATAAGCCTCGTTTGTGTCGAATTACAATATATTTTAAGTCTTCGACATAACTAATGATCTTACGTTAGTTCAATCTATCCTACGATTTGAGGGATTTATTCCAATTTTTGTCTCAAAAAAGGATAAATTATTATATATAAAAAATAGTTATATCGAATTACTCTATTTTACTTTTTATGTGATTTTTAGTAATATTAAAATCAAACAAAAATCTAATTATTTTTTGAGATAAATTGTCTTATCCTTTCAATTTTGAAACTTAATATATTTATTTTTTAGGTTTAATCTCTTTTTTAATGAGCCTAGAATTACAAAATATTAATTCAAAAATATTTAAATATTGCACAAAAATATAATAATTTAATAATAACTTGAAATGTTGAATTTTTTTTAATTAAACAATATTTATTTGTATGCTCATTAACAATTTCATATAACTTATAAAAAATTTACTTGCACTATTTTATTTGTATCATTAATATTCTACAAACTCATAAATATATTAAAATTAGTTTAAAGTTTCAAAAAGTTTTTAATGTATTTTATTTTACATGATCTATTTTGGAAAATTTTTAACTTATTTTTATTGTATTTGTTTTAGTAAAAAGCTTTTGAATATATTAAATGTTATTTCTAGGATTATAAGTTTTTAAAACCATAGTGCAATTTTTAAAATACTTATTCTTTTGCATATAGATTATATTTTTTAAAACAACTAAAAAATCAATACTTTGTGCAGAAGCTATAATTTGAAAAGCAACAGAAATTTTGTTATAAAACGGAATTATAAATGGATTAACCTGTACATTTTAAATATAAATCCATATTTTTAACTTTAACTTTAGGTATAAAATAATTACTGTATTTAAATTCAAGTATTGGAAGAATATAAAAGATTAAATTCAAATTTTACAGCAAAATTAATCAAACTTACATTTTAATTTAAAAATTAGTCAAACTTATAATCATGTTTATCTAATTTTTATTATAAACTTTTGTTTTATCAAAATACTTGGTATAAATCTAATTTTAATTATATAATTTGTTAATTTATTTTAAGTTTAATATTAGTTTAAAATTTAAACTGATTATTAAATAAATAGAAGCTAATCTATCTTTAAAATCAACATGTTTTTGTTTAATAGCAAAATTTATGCTATCTTTGCAATTACAGCTTCTGTAACTTATTTGTTTCTGTAAACTATAAATGAGCAATGTGATAAAACTTGAAAATTGTTAGAGTACATACTTGTACTCTTCATATTCCTCATAAAGTTGTGGGTTTTTGACGGACACCTGTTCGTAGAAGTGATGTAAATATGATTTGACGCCAAAAAATCCGGGACACGAGTCCTGGCGAACGGGGGATCCGCTGTTTGACAGTTCATCGCATTCGTGTACACTATCTAAATGTTTTGGTAATAATTTGTTCACTTTTTTCTTCGGGGATTCCTTCAATTGAGTGGAGATTAAGTTGAAATTTGTTAATTTGCAACAGAATTGAGCACAAAGTGCTTTCTCTTAATTAGATAGAATACAAGTTTTCTGACATATTTACCTCACTTTCAGCCATTGATAAATTTATTACATATATGATTTAAATAGAATTTTATTCCTCTTGTTTATTTAACCAATTTCTGGTTAAACTTGAATTTTGGTTAATGAACCTAAAGAATAAATACAGGGAAAACAAACTTGCTGTTATATAAGAGCAAACACGGATCAATGAAAGCGGAAACTCTTGAATAAAAACTATATATAATTAAAGTCAATAGAAAATACTTTATTCCCACTTGTCTTGTAAATATCAAAAATAAATGTTATACTGTATTTAATTTGAATTTCTTTCCTTTTATTTGCGTCTTTTTCTGTTGAAATAAATATATAAAAATTATGAATTTCTTATTTAAATAATTAAACACAATAAATTTTTTCCAATAATCCATATTATTGACATCAATTAAATGTTTATTACAGAAACTGGTTGTATAACGATTAAGAATTTTATTATATTCAGTACTAATACCTTTTCTACGGAATATTTCTAAATTAAATTATTAATAATTGAATCAAATTCTTGTCACTTATGTAATAGAGTTGATCAGATGTTTACCGTTTGTGTCGTATATTTTATTCGTAAAATTCAATTTAATTCTTATTCTAAAAATAATTCTGAAATAATTTCTGATTTGTTTGACGCAAATAAAAATTATATTTTACATAATTTTTCCGCTTTAGCTGTCATTTCTTACAAAGAATTTCTAAAAAAGATTAATACTTTATGATACAGTATACTAGTATGTTTAAATCATAATACAAGCATTCCATGCCAATATTGAAAAAATGTTTAAACAATAAAGCGTTATTGTGTTTAAAAAATACAACATATATATATATAAATTTGACCAAATTAATGATTTAATTTTAAGCAAAATTAAAGTGCCTAAATTAACTAAAATTCTATAGTAAGCTAAAATATTAAGTTAAATAGATTTAACATTGATTTTATAAAAATAAATTTCTAAATAAAAACTTTAGAAAACAAAATCTTTAAAATAATGTCTTTTTTAGCAAACCCATAGGAAATTGAACTGTTTTTTCTGCAATAACTTATAAATAAGTAAGATTGATTTTGTCTTAAACCATAAAAAACATATATACTGATAGATATGAAATGGTAAATAAATTGATTGACATTTACATATTTAAAAACTAAATGTGAGTGATACATACTATAACCAAATTCAATTTAACAACATTTAAGTCTAACATTTAATTTAATTTTAATAAATAATTTCTTTAAACCAACGTGTTAAAATAATTTATTTAATTAATCGAATAAGTGTTATAATCTTAGATTTAAAACTATCGCTCTTTAAGCTATTTATGTCTTTACATTGATAATGTTTATATTGTTTATATCTGAATTTAAACTTGATTAAATCCAATTAATATTTAAAATACAAATAATATCTATTGTTAAACAAAATGTTTAAAAATTATTTGATTGGATTAAATTACAATTACAAATTACAATTGCTTTAAATATTTAGTTGATTAAATTTTAGCAATATACAGTAAGATATTTGTATATTTGTCAAAATACTGCATATAAATTGATTTTAGATTTATTATTTTTATTATCTTTACTGAAACAAATAATTATAATAAATAAGTAAAAATTGGTTAGGTTGATATTATTTTTGTGGATCTATAATAACAACAAGTTGATTTTAAACTTGGCATAAATTATGTTAGAATGTTTAAATTTCACTTTTGAAATTTATTTTATAATTATATTTAGAAAAATGTTTGTCAATAAAACTAGAGCGAACAAGTTATCAAAATTTTTCTTAAATTATATATTGATTTTTATTATGAGCGAGGGAAATTTTAATTAATTTCGTCCGATTTAGCTTTAAAAACGAACATTCTCCTAATTGTAGTTATAACTTAAAATAGTTTTAAACAGTTTTAATTTACAATTTACTTTTTATACTTAAAATAAGTATTTTAACTTTATTACTTTTCAGTTGATTTTAGCTTTATTGCTATTTTAATGTCAATAAGAAAACGCGAAAATGTCAATAATATCAAATTCATAGTTTTTATCTTAAAAATAAACCTTAAATTAAGTGGAAATTATTTTTACTTTTATAAATCGATATATATTTTATTATAATTAGAAAAAAATAAAGCTAGTTTATAATAGACTAAAACATTAAAAAATTATTTATTTTTGTTTAATCTATTTTTTGTTAATTTAATGTCTTTATAAATTATAATAAAAACTACTGTACAGTACTGTACTGTACGGTTGAAATGTAAAAAAGTATTGTAAGACAAAACATAGAGTAACGTCAATTACATAACAAACTTTTACATTAAGCTTTCTCATTTGTCAACATAATTACGAACTTATGTAGGACTTGAATAATTAAATGTCTAATATGTATGACATTTATAATATTCATTAAACTCTCGTTAATATAAACTTAGAAACTAATCGAAAAACATAAATAAATTTAGTAATAATTTATATTAAAAAACAATTCATTAAAGATTCAGATAAGCGTTAGAAGAAAAGCTCATTAAAAGCTCTGCAATTAAACACTTTTTGAAAGTCAAAAATAGAAAATTTTTATTAAATGTCAATTTTTAACAAATATATTATTACAACAACATATTTATCACAAAAATAGACGCTTGGATTGATCCAACTGAATTTATGTTGTGTGTAATCCAAGAAAATTCTATTCAGCCATAAGTTATACTATTATTCTCAAAACGCTGTAAATAAAATCGAAATTCAATTTCACTTTTTATTTCTAAAAAATGAATTTTTTGAAAACTTGTTTTTCGAGTTAAAGTCTAAATAAAATGAATTTTTAGATAAAAAAATTTGTATTAAATAAAAAGTCGCTTAGACTGCAATTTTTGAGCGAAAGAATATTCTTTAGATAAAATTCTTTTTTTTTCTTAACTATTGATAAAATCAAAAATCGTTTTTCTTTAATATATTAATACAAAATTTTTGTGCTTCTCATTTATTATTAATAAACTTAATATGGCTCATTTTTCGTATTTGCACTTGATTATTGTCTTACTTTTATTGTAAATTTAATTAATATCTATTATATTATTTTGTTGTATTTTCTACATTTTAACTTTAGTATTATTAAAAAATTAAAAATTTTTAACATAAAATTGCCATAATAATAATTGACTATGGTCCAATCAAGTTGCAATACAAAAAATAGAGTGCACTAAGTCTTCTCTAATTGAATATATGTTCAAATATTTATTTTGATGAAAATATTTGAATCGATTTAGAGCCGATAAGATTGAGAACATATTCTCATATCTAATATAAAGGCGATATATATATATATATTTCGCGTAATTCGTAGCAAATCCGAAATTACGGTCAAAATAATTCTATCATATCTTGAGAGCTGACAGCATATAATGAAAGCATATATTGATCCAATTTTTTCTTATATTTATGTCTGCAATAAAATCATGACTATCATGAATAACAAATAATAATAATTTTATCTAATTTTAGGTTAAATTCGATACAATGTCTCTCACCAGAGACAACAGAATTGAGATCCGAACGCTATAACAATAAATTATAAGAAAATATTTCATTATTTTTCGATGAGAGCTCTTCTAAAAAGCAGCGGTAATTCAAATAAATGACAAAAAATTATTTAGTTTATCATAACTCCAATATACCATATCTGACAAGAGATGAAATTTTCATTTTTATCTAATAACAATTTTAAAAATATGACTCAACTATTAAAGACTATAATATTTTATGTTTTATTTTATATCTGGAGTACGTCTACGCCAACACTATTGCACCGAATGGCTGAGTACGTCAACAGATGATTGTTCTGATAAACACAATATTCTGTTTGAGTTTAAGCCTTAATTCTAAGCTATAGTACGCTATCAATAAAACCAATGGCCTATTCGCAGCTGAAAATAAGAAATTTTAAATTATAATTAGTTTTTTTATTGATATACTTTTTTACAATCTTTATTTTATTTTATTTTGCTTGAACTGTTTTTATGTCCTTTGTTTTTTAAAGCTTAGATTTTATTAAAATTATAAAATTGCAATAATCTTTTGGATGAGATTGTGTTAGAAAAACAAGAATAATTCAATTTGGTTTTAATAAGTATATAATTTATTTTTCTAATTTATATTAAATTAAGCAAAAAATAACATAAGAATATTATATGTGTATTTGCACAACAAATATTTTTAATTTTAACTTACTTAATTTAATTGTGTCAAGATGATACGCAAAAAGTGGTTCTAATTTAAGTGTTAGGCACTTGTGAAAATGAATCGATTGACTTATATTAGTAATAAAACTTTAGTTTGTTACTATTTGACAATCATCAAAAGGCGTAAGTTTTGTTGCTCAGAAAATATATCTCAAATATCTTCGTTCGGAAATTACTTGCTTCAAAAATAATTAATTTGAAAATATTTTAGCTTTCAAGCTGAAAATGTCAAAACTACACGCATAACAGTTACAGTATATTGTTAGGTTTAGGTTAGGTTATTAAAAAAATTAAATATTTGTTTGTTTAATTTATTTTTGTTTTTTTTATTTTGTTCAGGTAATTGGATTTAACAAAAATAAATTTAACTTGTTAAATCTGCTGTTTATTTGGATTTGTTTTGTTATTTTTAGAATTAATTTTAAAACAAAACAACTGAATAAAGAAATCTAATTATTAACTTTTGTTTTAAAACAACCAAATATTAAAAACGTTTTGAAAAAATAAGCAATTTTTGTATTACTGGTTAGTATATTTTTGATATAAACCCTTTATTGTTGCATGTTTCACACTCAAGTAAGTTACAATCCTTTCTAATGTATCGAATAATCTCAACATTAATATTAGAGAATAATTTGAATATACGTTATTTAGCGAATTATTAGCGGATTTTTATTTGTCATTCTGTCAATAGTCATGAGATCTTAATATGGATTATATTGAACACTACTTTAGATCTTAGAAAAGAAAATATATTTATATTAAGTTAGTTTAGATTAGATTTTTTCAATGGCAGAGCTCTGTTTGGGTCTCTACACGTGGGCGTCCGAAACATAAGACATATCGCTGTGCGAACTGTTCGGTAGATAAAAGGCCTTAGTCTTAAAGTTACATATTTTCCACATCAGACTTAAATGGTATAACCATTAGAGTTCTGTTATAGACTATAACCAGTGTGGCACACATTTCATAGTTCAAAAAAGTTAATTAGCATTTTATACCATTTGGTAAACATACAAAAACAATGTATCTGCATAGTCTGCAGAGGCCTGCCAGATGCCTATGCAGATATATTGTTTTTGTATGTTTAGTAAACAGTTAAAATGTTAATTAACTCTTTTGAACTATGAAATGTGTGCCACACTGACTATAACTTATAGTATTGTACAGTTGGTGTGAATTGTTTGCAATATTTCCATCAAATTAAAGATCAGGAAAATGCCATTTATGTACTAACCCTATGATTTCACAACACATCGATTCAAATCTCAATTCTCTTCACAATATTGTTTTTTTTTTCTTTTTTCTCTCTCAGCCCCTATAATACATTACATTGTATTTCATGCTCAAGGATCACACAATATCTGGACTTGAATTCAATACGAATTCTAACACAAAACAGCTTTTATTATCAGAACTTATAATTATAACACAAATGTGTTCATGAATTTGTGATTTGCAAACAGAAAACACTAACAGAAAATAATGAGAAAAAGTGTTACTTCGGAAATGAATTCTTATAAGCTTTGGGTAATAAATAAAGAGCTTTTGCATAACTCTCTACTCTATTCTTGATTATTTTTTGTTTGTATTTCTATTTTTCTTCATATTGTTATTATTCTCCATATATTCACAAATGAATAGAAAAACTATTTTTTTACTGCAATTGTCTCACTATTCTATTCTATTCTATCTCTTTAGAAGTAATGTATTTGTTAAATAATTTTCTATAAAAAACTTTCAAATTCATTTATTATTTACATTTGTGATGATAACTGCCTACAGATTCTTAGCTATATTCTTGAATCTAGAATACACCGAATTTTATTGTTTATTGTACTCAAAGTTACTTCACAGTGCTATGTCATATGAATTGATCTAAACTATAGTTATTATACTTATTCGTCATTTGAATTCACGACACAATGGAGAAGAATACGGATACACAGCATATATGGTGTTGTATTGTGTTATACAGTATATGTTATTAAAAACATTGTTTTTATTCTATTTATCATTTATTTTTC
>JAQFXP010003553.1:0-12301 GCA_034693685.1 Belba bartosi | reverse complement strand
TGAGGCTAAGAAGACCTATAAGTTGTTGTCGTCTTATAAGTTGGTTTGTATGCGAACTAAACTACCGGTGCTTTCAAGTGCTAGACATGGCTTAAAAGTAATATTTTTAAAAATATATATTTTATATCATTTTAATAAAAATGTTTTATTATTTAGATATTAACTAATATCGAAAGAGTGAGCGATAGCAACAAAATTGGATTTTTATGTTTCGACTTATTTGTAGTCAACTATTATTGCGGTTTTGAAGTATTTTGCTTATACTAATAATTTAATTTATTTTTAATTATAATATTTTATTTCTCTATTAGCTAGTTGCATTTTGCGCTGTTATTCTTATAAAAATTATTGAATTTGAATTAAAGAAGAATGTACATAAATGACGTCATTTTTATTATTTCTAAACATGCTTCAACAGTATAAACAGTATATACAGTATATTTTTTAGAGTGGACTTTAGATCTAAATTTATATAAATTTAATAATTATTTTATTATAATTTTGTCTAAATATTAATAAATTTTTAATTTATTTAAAGTATTGTTGTTGTGAGAGCACATATTTAAATAAGATTTTCTTACTTTAATCACAACTCTGATTAACCACAATCTGCAGTATTTTTGAATAAATAAAATCAGTATTTTTACTGCAGATTGTAGTTAATCAAAATTGTAATTAAAGTAAGAAATTCTTATTTAAATATAAATATATTTTTAATTTTAAAATGCTATAAATTAATCATTCGGTAATATTTTATTTAGTTTTGTTAAACAAAAAAAAAATTTAAATTATGATTTAATCCAAACAGATGACGCTATATATAATTTAAACTTTAAATATTTAATAATTAATAAATAACATATTAATTTTAAAAACATATTTAAAAATTTTTTAACTTAAAAATTATTTCTAAATTTTAATAAATAATTTTTAAAATGTTTAAAATAATTTTTATTGTTCTAATTTGTAAATATTGTAAGTATTATTAATTAGAAATAATAATATAAATAATTTTTAAGTAAATTTTTATTGAATTTTCAGTAGAAAGCATTAATTGTGAATTAACTTTGGATGATGCGGATAAAATTTTAGCAATGTGGTTTTCTTATGGCGATGAAACTAATACAGTTCAATATGATAAAGATCCATTTATCAAAAAATTTTGCAATTCGTAAGAATTTTTTTTGCTTTTATATTTAAATTTAAAATTTTATTTTTATATTAATTGTTATTAATTTTTAATTTATTAATTAATAAGTAATAAACAGGCTTAGGAATGGATGCTCAAATGGGTGCTAAAGCAAAATGTATTAGATAGCGTATATGGACGGAAGATAAAAAAATATTTGCAAATAATAAAAATAATAGTCGAAAATGTTAATATCGAAAATGTTAATATCGAAAATATTAAAGTCGAAAATGTTAATATCGAAAATGTTAATGTCGATATCAACATTTTCGATATTAACATTTTCAACATTAACATTTTCGATATCAACATTTTCGATAGCAACATTTTTGACAATAACATTTTCGACATTAACATTTGCGACAATAACATTTTCGACAATAACATTTTCGACAATAACATTTTCGACAATAACATTTTCGACATTATTATTTTCGACAATAACATTTTTGACATTAACATTTTCGAAAAAAACATTTTCGACATTATCATTTTCGACAATAACATTTTCGACATTAACATTTTCTAAAAAAACATTTTCGACATTATCATTTTCGACAGTAACATTTTCGACATTAACATTTTCGGCATTAACATTTTCGACATTAACATTTTCGACAACAACATTTTCGACAACAACATTTTCGACAACAACATTTTCGACAACAACATTTTCGACAACAACATTTTCGACAACAACATTTTCTACAAAACATTTTCGACAATAACATTTTCGACATTAACATTTTCGACATTAACATTTTCGACATTAACATTTTCGAGAATAACATTTTCGATATTAACATTTTCGACTATTATTTTTATTATTTGCAAATATTTTTATATCTTCCGTCCATATACGCTATCTACTACATTTTGCTTTAGCACCCATTTGAGCATCCATTTCTAAGCCTGGTAATAAACCTTAATGACTGGTTTGAAACTTCATAAAATATTTATATTTTGAATATATTTAATCATGATTAATTCATATAATATATTAATAAAATATGCAGAAAATATTTTACTAATTTTATTATTTAACGAGTTAAAAACTGTTATAAAATACAATATATTCTTACAGTTAATAAATTTCAAAATTATATTACAAACAAACTAAATAAGATATTTTAATTTTTTTACTATTATTATTAAAGAAGAATTAGTAATTTGATAAAATATTTGTATAAACAATTTTTCTGTAAAACCAAATAGCTAATACTTTCCATTATTAAAATAATATAATTTTAACAAAGATTACTCAAACGTTTATTTAAAATAAACTATAGTAGATAAACGTCCTAGACAAACTACAAGTAAATACAGACATTTATTTAACAAGAATTTTTGAAAATTCCACCTTGACGACGGTAAATTGAGTTAGTAATTTTACTCAGATTTAAGCATATTTTAAATAAATTAAAAATAAATTAATGTTAAGTTAACTAAATTTTGCTTAAATTATAACTTATTTTGATAATATTTTGCTAAATTATTATAAATTTAGAATTATATACCTAACTAAAAACTAAATTATATCATTTCCGAACTTCGGGCAACAGTTGTGTAAATTTCGAATAAAATTTTTCGAATAAGTTTTAAGCAATCAAATTTAACAAATTTAGATAAAACAATAAAGTAAAGTTTTATTTAAATTACTTAATTGCTATTATTTTTTTTAAATTAATTTAAATTATAAAGGTTAAATTGTGTTTTTTAATTATTTCCTATCCCAAAATTCAAATTTTGTTCACAACTCGCCGAAAAATAATTTCGGGAAGATTTTGGTTTAAAACTATTATTTAAAATTAAAAATTACACAAACAATTTCAAGCTAATTTTTATAACACTTTTAGTTAAAAAGTAATTAATTAAAAACACTTGTTTCATTATTTATTTTCATGTCTGCTATTTCTATTTTGAAAATTTATCTATTTAATTTTAATCATTTAAAACGTTAAAAATGTTTTTTAAATCAAATAGATCTTCTCAAGGAAAACAACTAGAAAAAGCTTTGGTTGATAGATATGTAGAGAATAAACAAATTGTTGAATTAATTATTAGTTGGAATTTAACGAATTATGCTGAAAAATTTACAA
Organism: Belba bartosi; assembly: GCA_034693685.1. Classification (NCBI taxonomy): domain Eukaryota; kingdom Metazoa; phylum Arthropoda; class Arachnida; order Sarcoptiformes; family Damaeidae; genus Belba; species Belba bartosi. The sequence continues at coordinate 9,013 of JAQFXP010003553.1, read as the reverse complement.
TTATTTGTTCGCAAATTAACTCTGACAAAAACATGCTATTTTTTGGCAATATAATTTTTCGAAATGAAGAGCTGAAAGCATTAAGAAAAAATTATAGAAATAGCATGTTAGCTGCTACTTTACCGGATACAAAAATCACACTTTCAGATGTTATCTGGTATATTATTATTATTAAATAAATTAAAAATTTTAATTTTTTTTGGTTTTAGTTTTATGAATAGATATTTTGACGAGCTATCAGATATTCTATCCGTTTCGGCTGAATATTTAACACTTCAAATACAAACATTTCAGGAATCTATAGCTCAATTTTTAGCAAAATTTTCAATTATTGCTAAAAGACTATGTAAATGGGTTCCATTTACTTGGCATGAAAATATATTTGCACCAAGATCACATACTGTTTTAACATGTGAAGTATTTAAAAATTTGCTGAAATAATTTGTAAAAACACGTAATTATTCTGTAATATCGAAATTTATATGTTTTAACTAATTTTTTATAAGATTTTATTAATATATTAATAGAGAAATGATATTAAAAAATAATTTTAATTTGCAGTTATTTTTGTATTTATTTTTAATAAATATTTTTGTAGTAAAAAGTTCAAAAATTTATAAATTAAAACATATTTAACACAACTTAATAAATCCAATACTTTGTTTACATTTCAATAAAAGTATTAATCGGTCAAACATTGCATCCGCTATCGATTAGATCTATTTCTAATTTAATTAATAATTTTGTTTTACTTTCTCTATCTCACTCACTTATCTTAGTGTTATTGATGTTGTTGTAATAATGTAATGCTACAATAATAAATTTATTTAATAATTAATTTTTAAATTAGTTTTCTCTCTCGCTCTTCTAGACCCAAACACAACAATTAATTTATTTAAGTAATATTTTTAATTAAAACAATTGTGAATTTTACAGTCATTCCTGTCTATAACCCATTGTTTACCCAATTAACAAACCCGTACTTTTTTTTACATCATCCCATTCCTCTATTTTTCCTTCACTTTCCCTAACTCTTAATTTAATAACAAAAATGGGATCGAGAAAATCGACCGATTTAGGGTGGGATCAAGGGAGGAATTTTTGTCAAAATGTTGTCTAAAAACCTATATATTTATGATAAAATTTTGCCTAATTTAACTGGATTTAAACCGGATTTGTTACCAATTTAGGGAAAATTTCCTAATATTGGGCAACAAACCCCAAAAATTTGCCGGCCGCCTTCCGCGTCGGAGGGGGATACCTTTTCTCGGAATTAATCCAAATTTTCAAAATTAGGGGGATTTTTGTCTGATTCCCCCCTTCACAATTCCTGGTGAATAACTAATTAGGTACAAAAACCAAATACAATTTAAAATTCTGTGTTACGTACGCGTAATGATAAGTTTATTAATACATGTAGAATACCGATTAAACATGCCAGTTTAACTAAACAAATATCTTATACAAAAATAATTTTTTTTGTTAAAATATAAAAATTACTGTTGATTACTAAACATAATAAACATAAATTAAAATTAGACTGTGTTTGTTTTCGGTTTATAATTAAATATTTAAAAAATTAATTTAATTCTAAAACATATTTGAAAAACTTGAAACATATTTAATATTATTTAAAAGAAATATAAATTAGATTTAACAGATATAATTAAATAAAATAATATATTACAAATTATTAACATGATTAATATTTTACTCAAATTTATAACAGTTATTTTATTATGTGAGTATTTAAATAATAATATTGCTTGTAGATTTAAACTTATTTTAAAATTTTAGTTTCAAGCACAAAATGCGAAATAAGCCTGGAAGAAGTTGATGATATGTTCAAATTCTGGACAATAATGTTGAATCCAAATAATATATTTCGATCTTACCATGATGAAAAAACTAAAAAATTTTGTCATTCGTAATATTATTAAATTATTTTAATTAATTTATTAATTATTTTATACTTATATTAATGTAAATCAGAGATCAAAAAGTCTAACTAAATCAATATTACTATTTTTTAATAATTATGCTATTAAATATTTTTAATGTTTTTTTAACAATATTGATTATTTTAGATAATTTTTAGAAATTTAAATTGATCTAATTGTTTAAATTGAAAATTTTTAAATTTTTTTTATTAATTTTTTAATTTTGTAACTTAAAAATTATTTTGATAAAATTATTTTATTTTAAGAAAATAGTTTTATAAATTAATTTTTTTTATAGATCGTATTTGATTAGCGAGTAATCTTAGTAATTCTTTATAGTTTATACACAAGTTTAACAAATAAAAAATTACAAAAAAAGACTCGGGACAGTTTCAAAAATTTTGGGAAATTAAGTTAATTTGTTAATGGTTGAACTCTTTGAGTCATTTTACACAAAGTAATTTTTCAAATTTTTTTATTCGAAATAGTTTTTGAGTTTACGATTTTTAAAAATTCGACTTCAATAGAAAAAGATTGACAAAATTAAAATTTGAAAAATTAATTTATCCCCCGCTTCCCCCCCACCAGGATAATAAGTTAAAATTTATTTTACACATATTAAATAAAATAAATTTATTTTTGAAAATAGTTTGATTGGTGCTTTGGCACTATTTGAGATATTTTTGCATTTCACAAATTTAAAGTATACAGTCAATAAAGATTAATATCAACCATAAATGTTTTGGCAAACAGTACAAACAAGTTCGATAATTTTAATACAAATATTATGGATTAGTTTATGTAATATTTGTATTAATCCGTAATTATATATACTATAATTATGTGGTACTCATAATGAGCCACCATTCAAAACCTATCAGATTCAGTTTAATTTTATGATTATAATGTAATGTGAACAAGTTAAGTTTAATTTTATGAATGTATTACTTATTGACTAAAAGATTGAATGTACAAACACTTGTCATCCGAAACGAAGTTTACCTACAATATACAGTATATAAAATAATGTAAATCTAATCACAGTAATTAGTTAGTCCAAGAGTAGTCTACAATACGTGTTCACAATATGAAGTTCAGATCTGACATGAAGTGAGAGTAGTTAACTCAAAAATGAAATTTCAATTATTGTCGATATTTGCTGTTCTGGTGATCGTCTCAACGCTAATCATTGGTATATCGACGACACCATTACCTCAACACGGCTTACGTCAATTACATAGACCACCACTACACTACTACTCATAGGCCGAAGCCTTTCTTCCTGCACAACCCATAGTGGAGGCCAGGAATCATCACTTCACCGCTAGGTATGGTGACGAGGATAGTGTCACAGTTTTAAGAGCACACACCTGAACGCTCCGTATACGTAGATTAGACCACCACTACACCACATCATGGTGGAAGAGTTAATTCGGGTCAAAACCAGGCTCATACGATCCCAACTCTCAACATTGCCGACACCACATTATGATGGAGGACAGAGCCGGCCCAAATCAGGCCATCAGTCGATCTCAAACCTCTCGACTGCATCAAAAAGTTTGAAAAATGTTTTTTTTTAAAATTTTGTTGACATTTATTTTGTTTAATATAATTTTGAGTAATATTTTTACATTAATTTATTTTGCCAACTTATAGATAATTTTGTGATTATTTCACATCTAACTTTGAATTTTTGATAATTTTTGAAATAATTTATTTGTTATTAAGATTGCAAATTATTTAATTAATTTTGAGATCATTTTTAGTTTAATTTAAAAATTATATTTAGTTTAGTTGAACTTCAGTTTAGAGTAACGTTTATTTTTTTTGAAAATTAAATACATTTAGTTTAAATCGAATAAATATTCTTAATTAACGGAATTTTCATTTCATTAAATTACTCAAATCAGGATAAGACTCGGCATAGACCGAGCACCACAGATAAGTCTCGGCACAGGAGTGTAAAACCGAGCGCTACGGGTAAGACTCCACACAGAGCACCATAGGTTACTGGTTATCCAACTAAAATCTTTAACTTCAATCACTTTTCATTAACTGTTTTTTAACAATAGTTCCAATAATTAATTAAAAAATTTGAGTTTAATTTAATAAAATAAATTTGAAATAATTTGATTTTTTTTCAAGATTAAAATAATTGCTAATTATGTAAATAAAATTAATATAAATTTTTGTTTAAACTTTTAACTTATTTATTGTTTAATTGATTTTTCAATTTTTAATATTTATTTGTAATTTAATTTTTTTGTTTAATGTAAAATTTAATATTAATTTATAATTTTGTATAATTTTTCAAATTTTTCGACAAAATTTTTAATTGTTTAATACTTTAAAATTTGTCTCTAATTTTAGCAGTGGATGATGTGGTACTTATAATGAGACACTATTTAACATCTATCAAGTTTAGTTTAATTTTATGATTATAATGTAATGTGAACAAGTTAAGTTTAATTTTATGAATATATTACTTTATGACTAAAAGATTGAATGTACAAACACTTGTCATCCGAAACGAAGTTCACACACAATATACAGTATATAAAATAATGTAAATCTAATCACAGAGTTAGTGAGTTCAAATGTAGTCTACAATACGTGTTCACAATATGTAGTTCAGATCTGACATGAAGTGAGAGTAGGTGTATGTCTTACATCACACCATATATGTTATTTATAATTATTGTTACAAATATAAATAAATTAATTTGATTTAAGTAATTGTTAAACTGAATTAATTAATGTGTTTTAATTTAAATAAATAATAATTTATATTAAGAGAAGTGAGAACTATATGAGAACTGAATTAAAGTAAATCTAAAACAAAGCGGAAATCTATTGTACGCAAACTTTCGGTTTGAAGTGCTTCGTTGCCGTCAATCAATTAAAGTGATTCTGAGTCCAGTCCTGAAGCACAAGAGTCTGAATGTCGATCGGACACTATCAAATATACAAACCGCCCAGGGAGGCCAGGTATGGAAACCTAACACAACACACACAACGCGTACAACCCGTGAGTGCGTCTTCTGGAGAAGCTAACATCCGGTAAACACACCCTTTACCGAATACTTTCCCGGAAGGCACACCACAATTATATAATGTATACTTATAATTATTTAAAGTTTTGTTTTTAAAATGTATTATAAACATTATATTTTTTATTATAAAGTTTTTGTTAAATTTATTTTTATTATAATGCATAATTTTTTTTTTAAATTAATAATTTTTTTAAAATTTATATTAAAACTATACAAGACCTGGTTTTTGGTTTTGGTTTTGGTTTTTGTTAAAAGTTTATAAAAAACATTAGTTTATAAAAGACCTGTAGTGATGTAAAAAGTTCATGTAGTGATGATTTATAATAATTTTTTATATAAGTCTAGTTTTAAATTTTTTTTTATGTTTTATATTAAACATTAGTTTTACATATTTATGGTTGATATTAATCTTTATTGACTGTATATTTTAAATTTGTGAAAAACAAAAATATCTCAAATAGTGCTCAAGCACCAACCAAACTATTTTTAAAAATAAAATTTCTTTATTTAATATGTGTAGAATAAATTTCACCTTATTATCCTAGGGGGCGGGGGTTAAATTAATTTTTTAAATTTTAATTTTGTCAATCTTTTTCTATTAAAGTCGAATTTTCAAAAATCAAAAACTCGTAAACTATTTCAAATAAAAAAAATTTAAAAATTACTTTATGTAAAATGATTCAAAGAGTTTAACCATTAACAATTAAACTTAATTTTCCAAAATTTTTGAAACTGTCCCGAGTCCTTTGACAAACCTAGCATAGAAGATTAAAATATTAATAAAAAAATAATTTTTATATTTAATTAATTATATATGTAATTTAATCTAATTTAACAAAATCTAAATATGGTTTACATAAATTTAAAAAAATAAATGAAATTTAACAATAATTTAAATAAACTTTATTAAATATAAACATAAAACTGAAAATATTTAAATTGGCTGCTGGTAAAATAGAAAAAAATAAACATTTTGTCAAACTAAAGTGATAGAGGATTTTAAATGCAAATTATTAAAATTGAGGAAATTTTTTGCCTGACTTTTATTTTTAATATAAAAAAGTAAATATTTTTTAAACGTTATTTTTAGTTATATAAAAAATTTGCATTATTTTAGCATACGAAGCTTTTATAAATTTAATTTACATCCAGGACAAAAAAAATAATTAAATAAAATTAAAATCTTTATTTACTTTGCAAATAAAAATTAAATTAACTAACAAATAAATTTTGACAAAAATGGTACTTATAATTTAATATACTAAATCAATTTTATAATACTTTTGTTTTTAGTGGCAAGCATGGTGAAGAAGTAGAAAAGTTTTTATTAGCAAGATATGCAAACAAAATAGCATTGGTTGAGTTTATTAAACAACTTGATTTGAAAGAGTATGGAAAAACAGTAACTAAAATATGCAATGATTTTAATAACAATGACTTCAATATATTTTACGGCATGCTGCTTTTTAAATTAAATGAATTAAAAGCTTTAAGTGAAAATTATCAAAATACTATTGAGGAAGCTGTTAGACCAGGCACAAGTTTACAATTATCTGATATTTATTGGTAATTAATTTTTTAAATTATTTATATAAAACAAATATATACACAAAATTAATTTATATATATGCAAACATTAATTTATAAACCGTAATAACTCACATATAACGGGATGCTTGTATAAAGCGAGGATAATTTTTAATATAAAAATTTTATTTAATTAGTATTTTTAATTAATTGCAATGATTAGATGCAAAGATAATAGCTGGGTTAATTTTTTTTTAAATTGCCATTTGTTTTTGTCTAAATTTAAGTTAAAATTAAAAAAAAAACATTTTCTTGTAAATTTTCATATTTTTATTTAATTTGTAAAATGTTTTTACCGTTTTTCCGCGCATATACTTACATGCTCTTATAAGTGGGTTTGACCATAATTACAAAAACAACCAATGTAATATTATTGGCATGCCCATATATAGTAAAGTATAAAAAATTGTATTTTTAGAAAAATTTTATTATAAATTTTTAAAAATTGCAAAACTTTAAATATAATTAGTAAATTGAACAAATAATTATTATTAATTATATTAATCATAAACAGAAACTTTGATTTTCGGCCTAAAAAAATATAAATTTTAATTTCTTAACCAATTTGATTCATATTTTATTTTTTAACAACAAATAATTCATAAAAGTTTATTTAAGTAAATTTATAAACTTTTGTCAAAAACTGATAAAATTTGTATTTTATATGAAATTAATATAATATTTTTTAAAAATTAGTTAATTAATAATAAAACAATAGTTTAAATTTGTAAATTAGATGCAAAATTTAAACTTGATAAAATTTATAATTGTTGTAAGTTTAAAGATTACAATATTGAGCATATAATTTTCAAGTTAAAGTTTTAATATTATAATCTGATTTAAGTTAAGATTATTTCGGGGGTTAAATTGGGAGAATATTGCTATTTTGGGCAAAAAATCAAAGTTCCTAATAATAAATTAATTAACAATATTTCAACTGTTTTAGAGTAAAACTAAAATCTAAAAAAAACTGTTATTTTACTGTAATATTTTTAAAGTTTATAATTCGGGCTATTTATTATTTTAATTGAAACAAACAATACATAATTAAACACATGCAGTAATTTTAATATTTAAAACTGCTACTGTTTTATATTAATAATAAAAACATTCATAAAATTAATTTTATTCCTCACTTAAAACGGCATGTCGGTATACCCGCGGTATAAGGGCATATGGTCTGCTTTACTCTATGTCAAGTGTATGAGCGGGAATACTTTAATACATTTAATATAAAATTATTTATTTAATTTTTATTTAATCTAGTTTATTTTATACATTACACAACATTATATTTAAATTTTAAGATATATTATGATTAATTATGAAATGATGTTAAAATTCAAGTTAAAGTCTTTTGTTAAAAACCATATTTTTCCTCACTTATACCGGCATGCCGCCATATGTGAATTATTATGATATATAAATTTTATAAATATTTTATACAGTTATTACAATAAATACTATGAAGAATTAAGTGACATTATGTCAGTTTCAAGAGACTATTTGGTGAATATTTATGGCGAAATAACAGAAAAATCTGAAAAATTTATTGCTAGCAAAGTTTCAAAAAAGCCTACAAATTGCAAATGGTTACCTAAAAATTTAAATTATAATAAAACAGAAATTCGTATAAATTCATTAACTTTATTAACACTTGAAGCATTTTACAATTTATTATAATAAATTAATTTTAATTATTGTTATCAAATTAACAGTTTGTGTATTTTTAATAACGCTATATTAATATTATAACAAAGTTTTAAAAATGGGGATTAGCCAAAATCCATTATTATGAAAGAAAGATCAAGCAAAAATGCCCATAATTTTAAAAATTAACATTTTAAATTTTCAGAATTTAATTTGCGAGAAAGTGCCTCCTCGAATTTTTGTCGGCCGCTAAAGGAGGTCGGCAAATATTTTGAGTTTTTAACAAAAATTAGGACATTTTCTCTAAATTGGCGCTTAATCCAATTTAACTTAAGCTAGATTAACTAAATTTAGTTTAAATCCAATTAAATTAGTTAAACTTTTGTCATAGATATATAGGTTATTAAAAATTTTTAAAAATCTCATCTCTGATTTTATAACATGGATCGGCCAATTTTCTCAATTGACCAAAACTCACTTTGATTTTAAAAATTGACATATGTTTGTTTTAGTATTTGCCAGTTTTTTTATTTCTATCATTTGATCTTGTCTAAAATTGTTTTTTAGCAAATTTACATACAACATTAAATATTTTAACGGTACTTATAAAATTACTAAAATTAATTAAAAACTTAAACAAATATAAGGGTAATCAATAAGTTTGGCGCCACCAAAAATTCAAATAATTCTTAAACTAAAAGAGATTATTAAGTTCTGTAAATTGGATTTAATAAATGTATTTAAAAATGATATAATGTATATTTAGATTTTTTCAACTCATGA
>JAQFXP010003552.1:0-12302 GCA_034693685.1 Belba bartosi | reverse complement strand
GATTTATTATTTATGTATTTTGTTTTTAAAATAATTTATATTTTTATTATTTTAACTATAATTATTAAAGGGATCTTCGTTTAGGAGGATACCATGACTACCAAAATCCCCTTTTGTCACAGGCCTATTTATGACTTTAATATTTTCGACTTTAAAATTTTTAAATTTAATATTTTCGATTTTAATATTTATAACTTTAATATTTTCGATTTTAAAATTTTTGAATTTAATATTTTCGACTTTAATATTTTTGAATTTAATATTTTCGAATTTAATATTTATGACTTTAATATTTATGACTTTAATATTTTCAACTTTAATATTTATGACTAATATTTTCGACTTTATGATTTTAATATTAATATTATAAATAATTCTATTGATTTTTTTGGTCAAGAATCCTACTTTGTATATTAATACTACCCAAAAAAATTCAACTTTCGAGAGAACTGCAATTCCTTAGTTATAATAAATTTTTAAATTTTATAAAATTTTTCCCTTTTTTATATTGACTCTATGGGGCACCCTTTCATTTCCTCTCATGTCCGGACACAGCTTATTATACATATATCGAAAACTTTTTTAAATAAATAATAATTGAGTTGAAGTCGTAATGTATTATAAGACGTCTTTTATTTCTGTGAAATATTGTAAACATTGAGGAAATCAATGTTTTTTTAATGATTTAAAAATTTGATTTGAATTAAAACAATTTATATTTAAAAATGAAAACATATTTATTAATTGCTTTTGTATTTGTTTGGATCGACAAATCGGTTAGAATTAGTCGAATCAATGAATTATTTATTGAATTAATAATGATTTTGCGTTCAGTTTAGCGAAGACCTAATGATCGGCGAATCGGCGATAGTTTACATCAAATTATTTCATTCATTCAATTCAAGTCTGTATTTAATCTAATGACAAATATATTCAACAATTGAACCAATGCTTTGACTTTAATTTAGATATGAATTACGAATCTCGAGGACTACTGACCATAAGTGGTGTAAACAATGCGATTGTAAGACAAGAACCGCTTTCTATCGAATCGATTGCAGCGTTAAAAGTAAGCTCTTATTTAATGAATAATTGAACCAATGTTTGCCTCACTTTCAACCAATCCATTGATTGTCAGCAAAGCTCAACCGACGGAACCTTTTATTATCTGAAAGCAGTGGCTCTCAAGTCATTAGACGACGAAAAGCCGATCAAAACTTCGACCACTTTTATCAAAGCTGTGAATAAAATGATTATAAATTTTTATTTGTTTTTAATGTCAATAATTGATTGTTTGTCTTAGTGTGCGCTTTACGAGTCATTCCTTTCTGACGTTCTGGTGGTTACACTCGACTCAAACGGGCAGTTCTTGTCAGTGAGCACTTCCACTCTTAACCCCCAATGTATTCCAACAGTCAAGAGCTCATTGACCACTAAATTAACTAATTTTAATACAACTGTTGTTGTTATGCCAACTGTTGTGTCAAACGGGTATATAATTTAGTGATTAATTGATTTATTGTATTTTTAACCATTTATTTGATGTCCAGACCCGACACTCAGACCTATATCCAACGTCTGGAACAGGAGAAGTCAGAGAAACTTCGTGGCGACAAAACAGACAACCGATCCTTCTTTGCTAAATACGTAAATATATTTATTTGCTTTTAAATATAATTTGCATAAAATGACAACTAATTAGAAATTATTAATTTAAATTGAATTGATTAGTGGATGTATATCGTTCCGGTGGTTATATTCCTCTTGATATCCGGTGCCGCAAATCCCGAGTCTGGCGGCCGTTAGTGGGCTTTAGTTGCTTTAAATACTTAAATTAAATAATTTCACAATTTTTATAACAAATTAATGTAAAAAACAATGACTAGTCTTGTATTAAATTGAAATTATTAGACAAAAACACATTAAATGATTGGCAGAACTGGTTTTCACAAAAATCTTTTGTAAAAACTGTTTTCAAAATAAATTATTAATTAAACTAAAGTTCCGGTCGATAGCCGGTTATGAACGGAATGCCCGAATGGACTCGTTTTTTATAATTGACGTAATCCTCGCCAAAGAAGTTCAATAAAGTTATCTCTTCTTCGTAGATGCGATCGTTGAAGAACCTCCAACTGGCCATTGCGTAGCCGACACAACACAGAGGATTCATTAGAATTATCTGTAATTCAATTATTCATTTCTTATATCAATATTCAATCAATTAATCAATTACTGGTAATAATAGTATAGATAATAATATAGATTTGAGTGAATCGAACGCTCACTTGTGTTCCGATAGACCAGTAAAACCATCCGACATAAGAGGGATGTCTGCACAGGGAGTATATGCCGTGAGTGACGAGAGTGTGTCCCTCTTCGTGATGGCTCTGAATGATGTGATTGAAGTTAGTTCCGGCCGTAATCATAGCCCACTTCCGCACCGCTTCCCCCAATAGACACAGGAATAGACCAAAAAGCGATATAAAAGTCGAAAATTTCAATTCCGGCAAAAAGTATGACTCAATAACAAATTCGGTGACCGAAGCCATGGCCGCCAATCCATACTCTTTGCTGTGGTTTAAGAGGAATGAGTCCAACGAAAGCGATTGAGGATTTATGATAGAAGTTATCAAATATTCGCTGAAATGGAATAATGACAATACGGATAGATATAAACCAAAAGTTGACGACCACTCAGATGTGCCCAAGAATGACAACAACAGACCCAATGCCAAACCCTCGCCCAAGAGCGCCGCCCTTAGAGACACCTAAAGTTCAATTTGAATTCAAATTAACTTAAGTTCCGAAAACTTTGTCATCCATTAAATGACTGAATTTATAGATTACGTGAAAAAAGAGTTTCGATCGAAAGTAATATCTGATCCCAAGAAGTGTGTGATTGAGGATCGCGTGAACGACAAAAATGCAGTGAAACCAGTCGTCGACGATATGGTCGCCGAAAGTGAACGACGTTTTGATTAGATATATAAACACTAATGATGTGAGAGATGAGGCGAATGACAACAAACCGATTCGACCGCAAATGCACAACATTTTCGCTCTTCAGCTCTAAATATATAAAAAGATTCAAATACTCCGATTCAAGAACTGATAATATCTTTTCAATTGTCAGATATATCAACTTCGATGTCAACAATCAAAACAAGTTATTTAAATGACGTAAGTTTGGGCTCTTTATGTGTGACTCATCACAACATTTATTGATTTATTAGAAAATGTACTAAATTTATACATTTGATATATAATAGTACCAAACTTTCGATTGACAAAAACTCATTAATATTAATTGAGCATGTTTAGTTTGCTCGATTTATTATAAATGATTCATTGATTACTAAGCTCTGAAATAATGTAATTAATAAAATAAAACTCAATTTAAAACCAATTTAATACTAAACGGAATAACTTTTCCTTATTTTGAAATCAATTTAATCCAAAAACGCTTTTATTGTCAAAAATTCAACAATTTTTGAGAAATAAACACAAATACAAAAAATCAATCAAATGTTTATTCAATTGTTTTAATTTATGATTCAATACAGTTATAAATCGATTATTTCTTCGCAGTCTTCGGCTTTTTCGTTGTCTTCTTCTTCGGGTTCTTTTCCTTTTTCTCTAACTTTTGTTTCTTTTCCTTCAAATCTTTGTTAGCCTTCGCTTTCAAGACTAAAAACTTGCGATTAATCGCTCGATTCAACTGAAATCCAATCAATTTATTAGAAATAAGAATCAAAATTGAATCAAAACTTACTCTTTGTTTGAGTTTATAGACTTTGAATCGATCAAAATCAGTCATTTGGCTCTTCTATACATCGGATCAACAAAACAATTAATTAGCGATTAATCAAAAACATAAATCAATTAATTATAATCAAAGGGTTGGTCAGAGAGCTGGGGTTATCAACACATTTGGTTCAGTCGGCAATTCCTATCGAACTTTGTTCATCAGTTTAGACATCGAATTCAACTTAAGATAAAAACTTTGGTAAAAGTCAATACCAATCGGCGCGACTCCAATCGCTTGGCCTGTTTGGTGTCCTTCCACTTCTTGGTGATCTCATCTTTGGCCCACTGTTTGGCCACAACCTTAGAAGAGGTGCCGTTTGGGATCCGAATTCGGAATTGAGTCAAACGCAAGCGTTTGAATTGAATGGCCTGTCGGGCGACACCACTCACCGGCCCATCGATCAGCGCTCGGTTCTGGTCGATCACATCCACTATTGCGGCCGCTTTGCCGGCAAACGGCCCGAAGTGGACGACCGCTATTCGGCCGATCTCTACCATGTGTTTAGTCGGCTGTAAAACACAACAAATCAGTCATTTTTACACTATTTTTGGTTTCAATCCAATTGTTATACAAATTAATAAACAAATCAATCAAATGATATGTTTTAATAATCAAATCAATAAATAAAAGCTTAATTAACAGCAATTCTTACCATTATTTCTGTTGTTTCACGTTTTGTGTAATCAATGCAAAGGAAGTCACTTCACATCGGATATGAACTAAAGCGCATGCGTTCACACATTTGCCTAATCTATAAAAAGCGCTTAATTTAAACCAAATGTTTGGCTTAGGTTTTGATTATATTGATATTACAGTTATTTTAATTAAATATTAAACTATATAATTGTTTAAATATATAATTTAAGTAAATTCAAAGTTTTAATAAATTATTTAAGATTATATATATTTTTGTAAACAAAATTTTTAACAAATTTAATAGAATACAACTTGAATTGCTAATTGAATTGTTGAATAAATAATTATTTTTCATGCATTGTTACAAATTGTAAAATATTAATTTACACATGTTAATAAGTTTAACAAAACCTCGATTTTCCCGTGACTTAATCACGTATGTATGCATTGATTGGTATAAAAATCAAATAATAATTTAAATTTACCAATTAATGTACACTTACGTGATGTTATTATATAAACCAATAAAAAGGGTTTAAAGTTTCACTAACATAGTCAATAAATTAACAAGGAAGAAACAAAATAAAGTAAAAATTTATTTGAGCTAGCTGCTTAGTTTTAGTTTTTTAATATAAAATATAAGTTGTTTTCACTCTAATTATATAATAGTTTAACTAAAATAGATTAAATTAACATTTATTGAAGCGTAAACTGGGAAAAGGTTTTTTTTATTATGACAAAAATCAATTATAATTAATTAATTATAATAATTTATTATTAATATTGAATAAACAAAAACGATATATTTTATTTATGTGTGAACAAAATTTATTGTATATCTGCCCCTTTGTACTCCCTTAGAGTCGTAATGTCGTTTGTGAACAGTTGTTCAGAAACCAAAATATTGATAATATTAGTAAACAAACAAATAGTGAGAAATGAGTGCAATGTTTGCAATGTTTTAATTGAATTTAACGAATCGATTGTGGGATGTGTTGTGATGTGAAGAAGTGGAGAAATAAATGTCTTTAATGGGAATTAGTATCGATTGGCAAAACAGTTCACTAACTGTACGAAAGCGTCGATTCTCTAAGTTTTGTGCTTTTGTGTCATTGATTGCAATTATAGTCATAATTATTATAACACAAAACGCTATTCAGAGATACAGACAATTGAAGAGATTTCTCGTTTTGAAAGACTATTCCATAAGTGTTGAACAAATGGCTGAAGACATCAAAGCTATAGAGGAGTCGAACAATGATTTCGATTCTGACATCAAATCAATTCAAAGTGAAATCGATTCACAAAAAGTCAAACTTAAATACAATAAGAATTTCAATCAAATTAGACTTAAAGGCAATTCTGACTCTCATATCAAATACAACATTGATTTGAAACACAATAATACTTTTGATTCAAATTAATACTAATTTGGTTAACTGTTAACTAGACTTAACTAATTATTACTAATTAATTATATAAGATTACAGTTATATATATTGTAATATACTTATATATAAATATTTATTTTCAATTAAAAAAATTATTTAATTCATTTGACTTTTATGAGTAATAAATTTGTTGTCATATATTTGATATATTATTTATAATTATTTAATTTTTTCTAAGAGTTGGCTAAAAATGATTTAATTGTTTGAATATTTTCAATGAAAAGTTGACGAAATAATGTAAATAACTGTTTGAGTCAACTGTTTTGATAGCTTTAGTAAAATTCAATTTTATTAATAACATATAATAGAAATGAAATTTAGTTTAAACTGATGTCTGTATTGCGAAACATTCAAACCCAACGACAGTGACTGACAGTTAAACCGATTGCAAACAAAAATTGCATTAATGTATGATTTCCTTGAATTCGCTAAAATTTTCTTTTGAATCAGAATTTAATATTTTCTAAACTAAATCATTATATTTGTCGAATGGTTTTTAAACAATTTTTAGAAATTTCAAATTTTATCATCAGATATACAGTATTTTATGTTCACTTATTTTATTATTTTTTTCTAATTTGTTACAAAATTATATAACTTTTTAATTGGATAAATTGATATAGAACGTTTCAAGAATTGCTAATATGACAGTTAATTAATATTAATTATTATTTTAATAAATTATTAGTTTAAAACATATTTTCAAAATAGTTGTTATGACATATATATTAAATTCTATTAATTTTTGCAATAAAAATAATTTTAATTCTATATTTTGTATAATTTTAAAGTTGGTCAAAATATTAAAATAAAAAAACTCAAATATTTATTAGTTTTGAATTTGTTTAAAATCTAAATAAATTAATTTAAAATAACCTGATGAAATGAATTTGCTTATTACACAATATATATTTCTGAATTGTAGATATTTTACAGTTTTATGTAAATTAATTTTTGATATACATTGAAGAATAACTTGATTTTTTAGTTAATTTAGTTTTAAAATTACTAAAATAGTACAATTTTGACAGTAACTATAATTTAATCTTGGTCACATCACTTCTAAGTTAAATATGTGCAATTCGAATAAATTTTATTTGCTATAAACCGTTAAAATTGGTATTATTTGACATTTGAGATAAACATAATATATTTGGTGTTACTTCGCAAACAAAAGAATTGAACAAATTATGAACATTTGATCAAATATTTGACTAAAAACTGACTTTTATTTGAATAAATTGTTTGTCATTTGGAAAACTGTAGTTATTCTAATTAGTTGATTGACACAATGTATAGAATCATTTCAACCGGTTTACTCATTACTCAATTCTATTTAAATTAAATTAAAGCTATGTTTTAATGAGTTTTAAAGATTTGAAAAATTTGATGCATTTTGAAACTCAAACAATAAAAGAATGAAAAGAACTTCAAAATAATAATGAATTTTAGTTTCAATAAGATATCGAACGAATATTTATGTCTCGTTATAACCTCAATAGTGTCATTAATAGAAATAAGCAAGTGTCAAAACAATTGTTCACTTCATAACTGTGCAAATTCAACATCAGAACAGAAAGTATCAGTGAATCTCTCGCCAAACCTTACTGTCCATAGAGAGGCGTTTTTCTTTCAACGGCCGGTCGTTATATTACTGCAAATTATACCCAACGCTCAGAGTAAGGCTTACCTCAATTCTAATTATACTTATTCTTATTTTAATTATCAGACTTATACTTGAATGCAATTGTATATAAATTTAAGATAAGGATGCAATTGTACTTACAAGGAAAGGGGTTTAGTTCGAAAATTATTTGCTAAATATTTTTTCTTAAACATAAAAAACGATTTTTAACATTTAAAATTTTATAACTTATATCGGCAAATGAGTTAATTAAATTCGCTAAATAATTAATTAAATAAACCCATTTACCGGAATTTTATTGCAATTTTAGTTTAATAGTTGAATTGTTTTTTCAATGAATGCTTCAAAAATGTTTTTATTTACATCTTTTTTAAACTTTACTATTACTCTAGTAAAAGCAAACTATTTGTAAATTAAAACTTTACATTTATCTGATTATAATTTTAAGCTTAAATTTGTTTATATCAAATTTGCTATAATTTTATTTTTATATGAACGAAAAAATATATGTACTGCAAATTGAGTCTATAGTACAATTACATGCTATATCTTAATTTGTGATCAGGGTACAATTATACTTAGATAGAATCGCATAGATTTTAAATTACTCAATTTGTCTCGAAATGACTTAGAATTGAATGCAAGTATAAATTCAAGAATACGGTACTAATTAAATAATTGGGTAAATGTTTAGATGTAAACACTGCTAATAATGCCACTAATGGTAATACGGGAACCAATGGTAATACTGGTGGCGCACCTCCTGATGACGCAGAAGATGTCGGACAGACAGCGGCGCAAAAGAGAACTTCGAATAACTTTACGCGAAAAGACCGACAAAGAGCTCGGGATCAGTATCTCCAGAGATATCAACAAAAGGCTCAATCCCCTCCTCAGAGAAATAGAAGATTACAAACAAATCGCCGAAGAAATAATCAATAGATTCAATAAATTTATTTTTAATAATTAAATTATTTATTAATAAAAAATTAATTTTATTAATTAATTTAAAAATTAAGCAATTAGCAAAGTTTTTGCTCTCATCAAGCCTATATTTCGAACAGAGTGTACATATTATTGTTGAATTTTAATAAATTTAAGCAAAATTCAGTATTAAAACAACAAATAAGACTATTTGAAAATTAATTTTAAAAAGATAAATTTATAAACTTATATTTAGCAGGATTTAATTTGATCAGTCCAAATCGTATGGCCACTAATCCGGTTCAAAATAAGTATAGTTTTGAGAGTCGACGCGCATAAAGATGGTTATATTCTTCTTGAATCCAATCAAACCATAGAAGGCTTCGGCATAAAAGTGATGAACAAATAGCAAAACCAACAAAAACTGCAATTAAAAGAACCCATAAGTTGATGAGTTTTCACATCTTTAAATCAGATCTCACCAAAAGCTTAAACATGTTTGAAATTCACAATTTTAACTGATTTTATAATGTGAACAATATTTAAACGTTTGCTAACATTCATATCTTATTGTTCTAATGTCTCAGTGATTCCGATATTGAAACGAAAAAAAAATGCACAAAACTGAACAAAACCTAATGATATTCGTGCAGTCGCTATAGGTTTCGTGTCTTTGACCGGAAAACCATGAATTTTAATCACTTTAAAAGAGTAGGTCATATAGTAATATATTGTAATTTTTAGGCAAATTTGCATACCTTTCAAAATAGTTTTCCTGCAAATTGTATTCCTTTTATTAAATCAATTTGATTTTAATTACATTTTCATTCATTTTTTGAAACATTATAATTGAAAACATTGAAAATATCCGATTTTGATCAAAATTGTGAATTTACAACAAATTTATTTTATTTATTCGTTCGTTACAAATAAAATAATTGATTTCCTTTAATCAATTCATATATAAAACAACAAATTGATTGCTTTAATCTCATTTAAATAATTATATGCATAATATTGATAATATTTTTTATTATAAAATTATAATTATAATTGCTTGCAAACAATTTTATAAACAAATATTTATTAAAATTAAGCAATTATTGATATTAATAATAATAATAAACTTAATAATAAATTAAAATTATAAAATAAGTTAATCTAACCGCAAATAAATTGAAAATTACTGCTATAACGATTAATTCGTATTTAACTGACAAGTACAAATTAATGCAATTTGTTTTATAAACACATTTTTGTTTTTAATAAGATCTGATAAAATCTCATTAATTTATAACTTAATTTAATATTTTTATTCTTTAAAGCTAATTATTTAACGTTAACATGATAATCAATAAAATTTATTATTTAAATTTTTAAAGAAATCCATAATTTAAAAAAATAAGTTGAATAATTAAGCAAAATATAAAGTTATTATTTAAGCAACCAAATTGATATCAAACATTAAAAATTTCAAATTAGAGTTTGACATTATGTATAAAATTTTTTTGTAAAAGTTATAAAACAAAACCTGTATTTTGTAATTTATAAAATAATTATACCAAGCTATTTTATATATTAAAATATTTAATTTTTTGACAAATAAATGAAATGAAAAAACAATATAAAGATCAAGTTATGCAACATCGTTTTTGAAAATATTATGTAAAATTAATAAAAAATAATAATTTAATATATAATATAAATTTATATAAATTTTGTCAAAAAATATATTTATAATTAACAATTAATCAATCGTCAAATTATCAATTAATTTATTTGTAGTATCCGCCATAAGATCCTTTGCCATACCGACCGTAGCTACCATAACCATAGCCACCATAACCACCGTAACCTCCATACCCGTAGCCACCGTATCCATAGCCGCCGTAGCCTAAACCGTGTCCACCGTGTCCGCCATATCCCAATCCGCCATAACCAAGGCCTCCATAACCTAAGCCTCCATAACCACCATAACCTCCTAGACCTCCATAACCTAAACCACCGTAGCCTAAACCGCCGTAGCCAAGACCGCCATAGCCAAGACCACCGTAGCCGAGACCTCCGTAACCAAGACCGCCATAACCTCCGGCTTCTGAGAGAACAAAAGCAAACGCGAAGAGTGACAGCGCTAAGAGCTTTTAGATTAGATATAATATTAATAATTAAATAATAAAACAATATTTTAAAAACTTTGCTTACAATTGCATTCATTTTAGTTTTTTATGTCTTATTCTATCAAATATTTGATAAAGAATCGAAAGCGAATGACTTGGATTTGAGACAATACACGCTTTTATATGTTTGATATAATGATATTCATAAAATAAATGCATATTTTTTGGAAACAATTGCTTCAAATTATCAATATTTGCTTAATATTGATTAAAATTGTATTCTAACCAATTAAGTCAACAGCGCTTGTAATCAATTGTTTAATAAACATTATTCCATTGATTTACATAGACTCATTTATAGAGTGTCACATTTTTTAAAAGCAAAATTGCAGTAATTTACTAATAAAAGTTATGTATTAACAAAAAACAATTTATTTTCTATTAATTATTACTATAACCAAGTTAATAGCAATAAAAATTATAACATCTCATTATTTTTATGTTAATCTTTTAACTTTTTTTTCTATAAAACTATATATATATTTGTTGTCAATATATTTGATAAATATTAGCCAAATTTAGCCTGTTTAATTTTTTAATTATATCTTGAAAATAAATTTAAACTTGCAAAAATATTATTTATAATCAATTTTTTGGGTTAAAATATTGTAAACATGATTTACATATAATAAATAAATATAATGTGTCACTCTGTATATATTATGTAACACACCTTTCACTCTCTAAATATTAAATTAAATGCATTTAATATTAATTAATAATATATTAATCAATAAATTTATTCGAATATAAAGCTAATAAAATAATAATAAATAAATGCAAAAATATTGATGTTTTACTTAGAGTCCAATTATATAATTGCATGATTGGAGAATATTTGCAGCACTTTTGACCTAGTTGTTTATTTAAATTTATTTGTTTTAACAAAAGCATAAATTTATTCAATATTAATAAATAGTTTAATGAGTATTCAATGTCTTACCAAAACTGTATTTCAACTAATTATTGCATTGCTTTCCGGAACAGAGAAAATGACAAAACTTTCTCTCATTTACTAATTCAATGATTAGAAATATTGAGCGATTGTACAAACAATTGGTATATAATTTTGCACTTAATTTAGTTGTTTATTGTATTAACAAAAGTTAAAAATATTTAAAATTTTGTCAATGTAAGTTTCTTACATAAAATTGGCAAACTTATTTAAACATTATCAGTATTATTATTAGCAATAAACGTTGATAAATATATGGCATAAACCGAGTATAGCTTGTTTAATTATATATCTATACAATTATTATACAATTAACAAATATCTGTACATAAACTATATGTCAATTTCGTAGAACTCAAACAAACAATCAATTGATATTGTTTTGCCTAAATATCCGATTCAATCAAATGTTTTCAAAACTAAATTCAAATTTAGTTAAATTGTTTATAATTATGAAAATATTTAAGAAAAATTTTTAATATTTTAAGAAATAAATTAAACTGTTTTTGGTTTTTAAATTAATTTTATTTTCAATAAAAACACATAAAATTAATTAAAAGTAATTAAAAAATACTTGCCTTTAGTTGGAATCCAAAAAATAGTTCTTTAGTTCTTTGTTTTGATGAATTGACGCTTTAGTCCAATGATGTGATGTCTTGAGTGTCTTGAGAGGAGCGGACAGTGGGAAGAGAGGGTTCCGTCGACT
>JAQFXP010003551.1:0-12303 GCA_034693685.1 Belba bartosi | reverse complement strand
TATAAGAACTATAATTTAATATATTTGAAAATTATCTTGAAACTTTAAAGGTTAAAAATTGCATTTTATTGCATTTGTTTCACTCCATTTCAACCGTATAAATGATTTAAGTTTAAATAATTTTTATTTCAAGCTCATTTTATTCTGAAAACAATTTTGATTAAAATATTTTTAGCTACCCAATACAAAACATTTATTTATTTATTTCAAATCAATCTAAATGTTTCTAAAATGTGAAATTAAATTAATGATAAAAATTATTTGCATGTTTCAATACTTATGCTTAATATACAATAATAATAACAATTATTTAATTAATTTTTTAATAACTAGTATTAGATTATGAAAATAATTGTTATAATTAATATATTTTATCTATTGAGCTAAGAGATAGAAATGAAGATTTTATGCTAAACGTACTTGCACCTTGCACACGACAGACAGTTTAAAAATTAATGTAAATCAAAAAATTTGTATTCATTACATTCATACACTCTTGCATGTTTTAAATATAATATATAAATATAAAAATTTGTAATGAAAAAATATAAGACCAAATCTGGAAATTTTAAAATGCAATAAATAATAAATTTATGCACAATATATTCATCGACAATTTACTTTAAATAAAAAAAACTGCATTGTAAAATTTTTTATTTGTTTGACAAACATTTAAATAAAAAGAGATCTCAAATAAATCATATCTAATGCAAATAATTTAAAATTTTATTTTTTTCCATTGAAAGGATTTAAAAAAGAATAAATTTGCGGAAAAAATCAAAGCATTTATTGGATTTAATTTTATATAAAAGAAGAATAAAAAACGCGCAGAAAAAGAAGAAGAAAATATTTAAATATAAATCTAAAAACACACAAAAAAGTCTAACTCAACAGAAAATAAAGAGTAAAGAAATATGAAATTAGTTTGAGAGCTGCAGAGAATATAAAAATTCCATTTATAATATTGGCTACATTTCCAATCCAATTAGCCGTCTCTACAACAATGCCAGCCGAGAAATATGAGCCCTGAGCTAAGTTGCACCGAGAGATAGAATCCCATTAACCAAACGGTACGGCACGGCCAACGAAATAGAAATGTTATTCATAATAATGGGTAAGATATCCCATCATATATTCTATTATTTGGCCAAATATACGATTTAATGTGAACTTGAAATCATTGGAATGAGACCCAGAGCTAGAGCTCCGACTCATTTGCCTCAACCAATACTTTGCAACTCTTTAATAGCGAACTGAGAACTGATTTTTGTGCTGTTGAGAGAATGAGATGAAAAAAATGTTATAATTTATGATCACATATACACTGGTTCTCATAGTAAGCAGACATTTGATGTCAGAATAATTGCGTTTTAGATAAATAGATAAACGACTTCTTCTCTCATTTAAATTGTTTTCGTTTATTCTTTCGGTTATAAAAGTTACGAAAAAAATAATTATTATATTATATGAGGTTTTAGTTGTCGACAAAAGCAAAATAAAAACCGTTCTGTTCTGTCGTCTGATATGATGATGGGTTATGTTTGGAATAAATTCCGAAGTGTTGTCACTGTTGTCAGCGTTGGTAGTGT
The DNA here is from genome assembly GCA_034693685.1 of Belba bartosi. Taxonomy (NCBI): domain Eukaryota; kingdom Metazoa; phylum Arthropoda; class Arachnida; order Sarcoptiformes; family Damaeidae; genus Belba; species Belba bartosi. Next base: position 10,714 of record JAQFXP010003551.1, on the reverse strand, counting down.
TAGATGTGATGACAGAGTTGGTAGTGTTGGTAGTGTTGATGCAATTTATGGATTGCGTGCAATGGACAGAATGACTGCAAACGAAAAGTTTATTTAGAGGTGTCTTAACTCGATGTCTGGCTTCACCTTATTCTTAGTGTAAATAAAACAAAAATGAATGACTGAATGACTGTATGACTGAATGCCTCATAAAATAGTTTTCTTGTCGTTAATATGTCAGTCGTATTATGTTTACTCAAAGTTAAGGATTGGAATGGAATGCAATGCAAGACTTGACGACGAGAAGAGTGAAGAGAAGAAGAGACGAGATGAGAAGAAGGTTGGAAGGGATAGAGAGCAAGGCATGGAAGGAATGGAAGGCATGAAAGGCATGAAAGGCATGAAAGGCATGAAAGGCATGGAAAGGTTTGTAGGTATTCGAGTCCAACTCTTATTATATGTTGGCTTCTCAGCACTCGACTACTGGTGCAGACGTCGGCTTTGATTGGTTTTGATGGCATCGTATAGACGAGCACTGGAGCGCACTTCGAGAGTTAGACCCAGAATGTCATTCACGGCATCAGATCGTGTCTAACACTCGACGATAGGTCACAATTGGTGCCGACAGACCCTCGACTGAAGGCAAGCAATTATTTTCGACTCAACGGTTTGGCTTAAAAAAGCCGATTTTGAAATATAATTTGCTTTTCGCTACAAAATAGTTTAAAACGCTTTTTCATCACACATTCATTCACTCGTTTAAAGCGGTCTCGCAATTGATCAAAACTAACCAAGCACATTAATATAAGTGTCGAAGTTTATAGATAAAAATTTAATAAACTATTTTTTATTTTACATAAACTTAAGTCTTGTTTTAGTTTCGTAAAAAAATTTAAAATAGATTTTTTATGACTCTTTATTCGGTTTAATTATCCGGAAATTTATTTTTGTTTTTACTTTTTTTGCCAAAAGATAATAAATATACAAAACCTTTAGAGAAAAGTTATTTATAAATTTGCAAATAAAGTGTCAAAAATTTGAGAACACATTAGTCTTATGTAGAAAAAAATTGGTGTATTTATCAAAGAAAAACAGTTAATGTGAGACAAGTGTTGGCTTTTTTCATCACATCTCTGGCTGAGTCTTCTATGCATTCGTTGTATTCCTTTGTATGGTTTATATGGTTTATATGGAAGTGTTTAATATATACTGAATATACCATTAACTGAGCGACTGAACAGGTATTGTTCACACGAACAAGAGATTGCAATACCCGACCAGAAAAAGTATCAAAAACTCTTTGCGAATCATTAATCTTATTTGTCTGCGTCTAAAGATTGTCTCTACTCTTCTCCACTGCTTTCAACTTATAGTCAAATCTTATACATCTGTAGCAATGGTAGAGTCGGAGTATGTTATGGTTTGCAAAGTTTTCACTCAATGCCTGTACTGTATATACGAGTGAATTCTCAAAAATCAAGTCGTGTTAAAAAGTGATGCTTCACTGCATTGCACACAAGTATTGAATGACAAAAAACTTAACTGTATTTCGATTCGACTTCGACTTGAGCTACAATTACAATGTTCTGATATGTAGTGTCTATCCTCCAGTGCATCACAAGTCAGTGACTGCCCATTTGGATAGAGGTTAAGCTGAGATCAGCACCGGATCGGATCTTCTTTTATTCATGACGTCTATCGCCAAACACAAGAGAAAAGCAAAAAAAGACCAAAACTGGATCATCACTACCCGTATAGCTGAGTGTAGTAGAGATAGGAATAAAGGAGTCGACTATAGACTGTCATAATAATGGTATGTTATGTTGGGTTAGAGTATGTTGAGCTGATCCGTGCAAATACACACATAACGATCGGCTACTGCCATAATACCAGTGAATGCTTTTCGGTTATACAAAGTTTGCATTTTATTCGCTTCTACTCTATTATAAAACACAAAAGTTGTTATAATTCAAAAAATTTCTGTATTTTTCGTGCATTTCGAGCTGAAAAGTGTTGTTTCACAAGAGTTAACACAACATTAATTTGATGGACATATAATGAATATCAAAGCCCTCCACAAAAGCTATTGTTAATCACAATCTCTTGTGATGTTATGTTATTATGAAAATGTGTGAAAAGAATTTTCGCTAATGAATCGATTTTTGTGTCGACCGACAAATAAAATCAAAAATTAAATTCCAATTCAGAGAATTTTGTAGATAAAGTCGGTTTCACTAAAAGGCATTTCCATTCACTTTCGCTAAATCGGTAATAGGTTTCGAAAATACAACAAAAATGAAAAACTAATGAAAACACAAAACATTTGATTTAAAATTATAAATATTTAATCAATGATATACTTTAAAAGCAAAAAATATTCCAAATATTTATATTAATGTCTGAACCAATCAAAAACATTAAGAGTATTAAAAGTCAGAAATGCATTGAATGCAAAGATTGAAATGAAAGCCCAGCGGAGATTAAATTAAATTCAAAATTATATATAACTCGAGTATACAGTGTATAGTGAAGTGAAATTAGAGTAAAGGAAATGAAGAAATGAAGAAATGAAGAAGGAGAATCCATTAGTGTTGGTCTAAGAGATGCAATTAGTAAATGCTCGAACAGAAGCACAAATCTGAAAAACAATGAGATGAAATCAAGTGGAAATATCGATTTAGATCAGCAAAACTCAGTTAAAACAAGCGAAAAATGTGTCTCTTTTTTTGCTCTCAGTTTTTCTTTTCTGTCGACTCTGTTTTCCACTGTTTTTCACTCTATTTCTCTGTATTTCGTGTTTTTTTGTTCGTCTGTTTGGAGACACAACTTCTGTGTGAGAACAACCGCTGCCGACCCATCACTTCTGTTCAGAGCTAATAAATCACATCTTTCTCTATCAATATCTCTATTTTCAGTTAATTTGTTTTAAATTAATTATTTTTTAATTTTTTGATTCGATTACACGATTGCAGTCATGAGTGATGATAGTATGTGAAGAGTTTGACAAATCTTTTAAACATTTAACTGTTTAGCGAATAAAAACAAAATATTTAATTTAATATTGAGCTAGCACAACAAGAGTTGAGCTTTTTCTTAATTGTTCTTGATACTCAATATGACAACTCAAATCAAATTAATCAATTAATCGAGAAAACAATATTGAAACTGATCAAGTTTATTTTTCTCTATTTGTTGATCTAATTTTGTTATTTTTTTTTTTGCAAAACCAAAATATGGCCTAAAATTAAGATTATAACAAATATTAATTTAACAAAACATTAATTTAGAAATTATTACTCAGTAATAAACTTTAAATTTTGTCACTTCAGATGATTTGTTATTCTTATAATTATGCCATTTGTTTGTGATTTCCGTAATAGAGATAATTAGGCAAAATATCTAAATTAGTTTATATACGACATTAGTCAGAATTAATGCTACAGTAGTTAAAAACTTTAAGTAAATTAAGAGTAAGTTTTGGTTCATTATGTTATCTAAATATGATTTTATAAAAGAATCTAAATTTTAAAAATGTAAATATGTTTAATGAATTTGAAAAAGAGATAAATTTTATTAAATTCGCTAAAGGGTTGCTAAAAATTAATTGTAGCTTGCAAATCTTTTAATTAAACATAATTTATTTTTTAAAACTTTAAAAACAAAACGAAAAACTATTTTATTTTTTGTTTTGTATCTTTGAAATTCTGCACTCATATGGAAAGCAAAATTTTTTACATTTAAATATATATACATAAAATTTTTAACATCAAATTATCCGCACATTTATATAGTGTATGAACTCTAATACTAAATGTTTGAATTGAAGCACAAAAAAGAGAAAAAGTTTATTCGCGATAAAATCAGTTTAAGCAAAACACTACATATATTGTGTATATGAGTCGAAAAATTCAGTCAAATATTTTATACATTCAAACCGTGAATAGACATTAAATATCTCTGGTATTAGACTTTTATATGTAAACTAAAAATAATTTTATTTTCAGAACTGATTGTTCAGACAGACATTGAATACAAATTAAATTAAAAAATAAATTACGAGAATATTGCGTGAATTGTGATTCATAATTGAACTGAAAAATATATTTAATTAACAAATATACAAAAAAAATAATTAGAATTATTGAACGCAAAAAAGCCTTCAGTTATGTTAGAGTTCGCTGGAATACAAAGAAACGGAAATATGTTTTACACAAAAATATGTAAACGTATTAAAGTCAAAATATAATTCATTCCAGGTTAAAAAAAGGATAAAGCATTAAATTTTATTTATACAAAAAATGTCACATTTTATTAAAAGCTTACAATAGCTATTATGCGATTAATTTTAGCATGACAACAAATCATGTTTGGATTTTAAGGCTATTTTTGTATTTTTTCTTTAATCAATATTTTATTTAATTTTCTAAAATTCAAATCTGTTTTAATACAATTTATGTTTATTTGTTGTTTTGTTGAATTAATGGACAAAATTTACCATTAGGTGAAATCAATTAAGTTTTTCATCAATAGTATCGCAAAAACAATATTCAATTAGAGATATCAGTATTCGTTCAGTTTCTCCAACTTTTTAACTAAACTCTCGAACAGAGAAAGGCTTTCAATGATAAGAATTCGTCTCAAACTGTATAAATAGATTCGATTAGAATTGAGTTGAAAAAACGTTTCAATTCTTTTCAATTACTGCACAAAAAAAACTATTCGATAATCAGTTAATGAGTTGAAAATATTTTCGCCAAAAGTTAGTAATAGATTCTCGAAATCAACGCAAACAAAAAGCTGAGAAAAATCCTATACTTTTGTTATAAATCTTATTTAGAATAACAAAAAATATTTTTAAGTCGAAATCTGACAATAATAGTAAAAAATAATAATAAATAAGTGTTATATGAATTTGATTTTTGCTTTCAATGTTGTCCAAACATATCAATAATTCTTTATATAATTCTACTTAAAAATAGTATTGAGTACTATTTAAATATAGTGCGCATATATTTAAACACTTGTCAATAGTTTTTGCAGACTTTGGTCAAAATTAAAAATTTAGTAAAAATAAATGTTTAAATAAACAAAAATGTTAAAAATAGACATGATCTGATTTAAAAAGAATTCTACTGTAATTTTATTTTATTTTTTATTTTCTAAAATTCTATTTGTTATTCAAGAAGTTCAGCTCAATTCGACTGCAATTGTGTAAACTTTGTCATAATATTATGTTTGCCTCTCACACTCCCCTCCCTTCCCTCTCTATCCCATTATTTTTTTCTCTATGCATCAGATGTTGTGCAATAGTCCGGTGCCTTAGCACTGGCAGAAATGCTGCAACAGCTGCAGAAATTGACTAAAAACGATGAAAATCTGACAAAAATATATTAAATTGTATCCAATTCTCGCAAATTTATGTATACGTCTCTGCAGTGCAAACCCTTCGCTATTATATTGCGTTTGGAAGGAGAGAGTGAATGAAAAGAGTTGTATAAATATGACAAAAATACAATGAATATTATTTTTAGTGTTACGACATTGCACTCGAATTTACTTTAGTATAATATTTTCGAAGAGCTTTGATGTTATTGCATAAGAAAAGGTAAAAGTTTGAGAGGGAATGGATGTATTGAAGTAATGCTCGAAATGTGTGTAAATTATAGTAACATTAAAAGTCTTTAGAATTTTATTTTCGTAACATTTGTCGCGTTTAGGGCTCAGATCTCCGTTAACTTCATTGTATGGATGATAACCGATCCTCATCTCAATGTATCTATTCTTTTGTTGCTTAGTTTGCAATGAATTTTAATTCTATTGGGAAATCATTTTTTTCCCTCTTCTTTTTCGACACATTTTTTCAGTTTTTCTTTTGAAAAATAGAAAATACAAACTATTCTTCGAATTTACTATAGATTTAAGTCAGACATCGATTCACGAAATTTATGGTTTTGTAAATAAAAAACAAATAGAAAATAATTATTCAGTTATTCAGTGTTTGATATCTTAAAACTATAAAACACCGATCATAAGGGCATAGCATCTGTTTGTTTCGGCGCTCGCATACCTGTGCCGATTGAATTTGTGAACTCAAACGAGAAATCAATTTATTCTTAGATTTTTGAAAACTTTCGAATTGAAACTAACAATCGGTATATAAATAGAAAGTAATCGCAAACATTCCAAAACTTCAAATACAAACAAAATTTTATTTTCACTCAAATAGAAAAATATAAAAAAGAATTAATCAAAAGAAACATTTAATCAAACATTTGAGAGCAATGAGAGTGAAGCCAATTATAGTCAATACAAAAAGATCGACAAAAATATTGGTTAAATATAAGTAATAATTGAATATTGAAATCAAATTATTGGTCAAAAAGAATAATAATATTTTTGAGACGAGTATTAAAATACGAAGAAATCGGAAAATATTTGAAAACGAATTATTGAACCGAAATATCGAAATAAAGTGTTTTAAAGAGTTTTCGAACATTTCGGACAAACGGGTGAATGGCTTTTGAACCACTGCTTAATGCATGAGATGTGAAACCAGTGAAGACATTGTGTCTTCAAATTGATTGTCGAATCGCATTTCACATCTTTGCCACAGATCGCACACCTACTCACCGCTCCGGTGTCGCTCAGTTGGTCGCCAGTCGCTGTCCAGCCGTTCGGCGCCAACTCATTATCAATCCATTCCTTGATTTTCGCAATAATGTCAATCATTTTCATTCCGGAAAAGCCCTTATGAGCGCCCGAACTAATCAGCGCTTCCTTTGTTCGTTCGATCGCTATTATCACCAACTCTTCGGTCATATTCGGGAATTTAGCGCTAATTTTATTAAATAATTTCTGTCGGCTTTCATTCGATTTATCGATTTGCGTACGACTATCCGTCCATTTGTTCGAATATTTCTTCGATTTATCCAATTCTTGAACTTTTTCTTCATTTTGTTCATAAATTTCGGTTTTAATTACCGGTAAATCGAATTTTGAATCGAATTCAACATTCAGTGACATTTCATTCGACTGAACCTTCAGTTTGGAAGCAATGGTCGGTTTGCGCCGAAAGGGATGCGCTTTAACTGGCATTCGAAACGACTCATTCACTTTTTCTGCACTCTTCGGAACCACTACTTCCTCTTTAGCCGAACTCATCGATGTTTTAGGGGTTGAGAACTTGAAAGCACTTTCGGTGACAATCGGATCAATCGGTTCCTCTTTGATAAGAACCGGCAGAACCGATAGAACCGGCGCTTCGACACAGACTTCGTTCGGCTCTTCAATCACTTCGGTCTTCACTTTAACCAATTGTCGCATATTTTCGAAACCAACGCTCGAATTGACTCCAATTTGAGCCAAACCTTCGCTTTTCCTCAATTCGATCCACTCTTTAGCCAATCTTTTGGTCGAATTCAAGTCATTGAAGAACTCAATTGGGATTTCATCGATAATCGACTTATAAAAGGCCAACAATTCGGGCAAATCGGGGATCGGGTTGTGATCGAAGCCGATTGGCTCGAAGTCGAAGTCAATGTCTTCCAAAACGCGACTCTTCTGACGGACCGACTCGTCCCGAATGCGATGTCTCTGATGTTTGAACCAATCGGAGTATTCGGTGATCTCATCGACAATCGGTTTGAGTCTAAGAGCCATCGATTCGTTTTGATAGAAGCGATTGCATTCAAATCGGATGTATTCGCCGTAACTCTTCAGTTGCTTTCGGAACCGTTCCACGTAATCAATGGCCGTCTTTCGCGACAATTCGATTGCTTTGAGCTTCGATTGTCTCAAATCAAGTCTCTTCTCCTGTAAACTCAAACACAACCTCTTATTCATTGCCATCAATTCGGACAACACTTCCCGCTCTTCCGTTCCGCCATTGCTCGCTGACAACAGCGAATCACTTCTCTTCGACTCGTTTTTAGCCATTTTTGTCAACAGTTTGTGATTTAAATCAATTTTGATTACAATTCAATCAATTAATTGATTCTCATTTCAAATCGAATCCAAATCTGTTTATTCGTTCATTCGATCGCTAATCGCTATTCATATATAACGTAATCTTATTTTAAAAGTTCAAACAAATTGATTCCAAATCTGAAAATGGTTTTCGTAGAAGTAGTTCACAAATTACGTAAACATTATTTGTGTTAATTAGTGTTAGTTTACGAATCGACTTAAGCGCGAGAATCCAATTCGCAATGAATTTGCACTAAAACTGCACTTTTAGTCAATTAATGAGTTTTTGCCGGTTTTGATGACAAATGTGACTAAAGTGTCGAAAATGTGTGCATTTGAGTCGAAAACAAATTGAGTCCGAAATTCGAACTTTAGTTTTGAGTAAATATTAAATCATTTGAATTATAAATATTCGTAAAACTAAATAAACTTTAATTACAAACAGTTTTGCATTAATCGATCGAAAGTATGGAAACGAATAAATTGAGTAAAACTCAACTAAAGTCTCAAACCTATGGAATGACTATTTTGGAAGTCCTCAACAGATATGTCTACAATCCATACGAAGAGTCCGAGAGTGTGACCGAGGGTTGGGATACGGATTGGGCGCCGACGGACACAGTGAGCAGAGGCGCCGCTGCGGTGACGGCCGGCGCTGTCGACGCGTGCGCTCACACCTGCCGTCCGAACGGTACGGATGTTGTGGTCAAACCGAAGGACAAACGGAAGAAGTTTTGTCGACTCATGTGATTGCGTTCACATAACCAGACAATTGAGTCGTTTATTAAACTATTTTTAAAATTTTTTATTTATTTATTAAAAACTCGATTTATGTATAAACACTCGTTTTGACTCAACTTTATATTATCAGAGTTTATAAAATGCGTTTAATTACTATTTAGATGGTTTGCCAATGTCTGACAGTTCATATGCATTGATTAGCACTAGTATGGGCACAATCTTTCGACATTGGAGATAAAGTATTATAAATTAAGATAATATTGTTTTTATGTTTAATAAATTTGATTAAAGTTAGCAATCATTTTGAACTTTGATCAGTGCCTGTCTCTGATTAGTAATTATTTTAACTTTTTTTTTAATTAAAATTTTTAATAAGATTTTTTAAGTTTTAATTATTTTTATTTGAGTTGATATTAAATATTTTGAATTTAATAAAAATTACAAAATTGTTATCAAATCTAATAAAATCGAAAAATGATTGACTAATAGGAGGAGAGAGAGAGAGAGCAGGAGAGGGAGGGAGAGGAGAGAGAGAGCAGGAGAGGGAGGGAGAGGAGAGAGAGAGAGAGCAGGAGAGGGAGAGCAGGAGAGAGAAAGTTTAGGTCAACTACTGGTCAATTGCCATAAGTCGTTGAATCGAATCGAGATTTATATTTGATATGAATTTCGTTCATCGAATCGAATCTAAATTCATATTAAAAGCGAAAGTTTTGATAAGAGTAGACCGAAAGCGAAAAGTGATTTTAGAGAAACATTTCATTTTCTAAGCGCTTCCCAACTGAATGGCACATAATTTTCTCGACTCAATGGCTAAAACGAATTCATTTGAGGGAAAAATCCTTAAAATTGAATTTATAACTCAAGCGCCCATTGAATGGATATTTTGAAATAAAATTAGAATTTTTGAGTAAAAGCTAAACTTGGAGTCACCAAGAGTCTTTTTTTATGAACATTTTCTATAGAGGACAGATTTTTTTTTCTTATTTTGAATAATTTAAATCATATTATATTTATAGATATTTTAGCATAAAATAGCAAAAATGTTTGAAAAAAGAGAAAATTTCTATTACTCTGTGTATAAACTCAGATATATTTTAAATTAATTTTAGGAATAAAAAGTGCATTTTATAGTAGCAAACAAATGGCATATCATTAGAAATTTAGATTTGATCTTATATTTCAAAATCTAATGACTGATTCATTTTGATTCAATGTTCGCATAAATGATCAGAAGGTATGGCAAAAGGCAGGCATTGACTAGAATATGGAAATTGATTCAAAAAACTTTGTTTCGAAATTGATTGGAAATGACTGAAAGCATATACAAGAGCTCTGTAAGCGGTAGAGCGCCGGCAGTTGGTATGAGCGTCACAAATACGGTAAGTGTTAGGCGATTGATGAGAGAGAGTCTGTTTGGAACAAATCATTGTTTGAATACTCTGTCGGTGTCTCTTCACTACCACTACTGCACTGTTAGAGCCCACACATACACAGTCTGTGCTCTACAGTCACAGAACATCAACGATGAGATGAACGGACTTTTATATACCAATCTTGAGCTGAAAATGGAGAACAATTTCTTATCTAATTTAGTTCTGATCCGTTTCGCCTGACTATCACAACTGATGAGAGGCATGAAATACAGTTTGAGAGCTAGACTACTGGTGCGGTGCTGGTAGTGCTGTGCGTACTGTATGTGCTGTGTGTGTGTGTGTGTGTGTGTGGCTGTGGATGAAGAGAGAGAATGAAATGCATAATATAATGATAAACCATTGAGAGACAAATCATCGGAAAACGACTCAAGACTGGCAATGACTGGCAATGCTGTGAAAGAGTAGCGAAGAGTGTCTGAAAATTTCGGATCCAATCGATTGCTGTTCTTTAGAAATGAATAGCAAACGCATCGGAAAGGCATCGCAAAGGCATTGCAAAGGCATTGGAAAAGGCATTGCAAAGGCATTGCATCGCAGTATTGAAGCACTAAAATGAAAAAACGATTGCAATAACTCATTGCGAGAACTGTCCTCTT
>JAQFXP010003550.1:0-12304 GCA_034693685.1 Belba bartosi | reverse complement strand
TTAAATGCTACAAAACGTAAGTGTTAATGTATGAATATGTAAATATATTTCTATTATTGCAATTTTATAAAAAAAAATTTATTATATTTTTGATTAATAAATAAATATTCAATATAAAAATAATTAAATTGCATTATAATTTTTTACATTACTATTTAGAAAATTTTTATTTTTAAATTTGTTTAAACTGCAATAAAATAAATAAAATTGTAAATAATATACAGACTAATAAATGATTATTAATTTGACAAAATGTCAAATAAGAAATATTTATTATACTAAAATAATAAACTGTATATCATAATTAAAAAATAAAATTTTTTAAATTAAAACTTAATTGTGTCCTTAAAATATTTTTATAAATTTAATAATTATATTTTTAAAATAAACAAACATTTTAATTTAAAAAATAATAATTTTTATAAAATTTAAGAATTTTAATGAATCATGAAAATACTATTAGGCCAGACTGCATTATGATTATTTAATTTTGTTTTTATTAAAACCTGTAATTTTACAATATATTATTTTAAATTATACAAGCAAAATTTTTATATAAAACTGGTTATTTAGAAGCTTTTTATTTATTATTAATTTTGTTTTCAGCAAATTAATCAAATATTAATTTTTAAAATTTAATATAAATAAATTTTATATTTAAAATTGTTTCTGAGCAAAACTACAGCGATAGGTCATTGTGTGACCGCAATACTAAAAAAGCGGTAAAAGATAAGCGTTGAGTCAGCGATCAAAACACTCTGAATTATAAAACTAACGACGGATAAGTTGTTTCTTGATATTTGTAAAAGATAATCATTATGTCTTAACAGGAACATTATTTAAAGTGGGAATAAGGTATTACTGTGCATTAATCGGGTAAACCAATTACTATTAAATTGGTTACATATCAATTTATACATTTTAATTAACATTATAAAATTTAGAATGTTTTTAGCATAATTTGTAAACATTAACGGGAAACATTAAAATAAATAAGTAATGTAACATAAAAAATAATATTTAAAACATGCAAAACATTTTAATTTCTATATTATAATATAAAATAATAAACTAACTGAGTAATTATAAAATATTAGTTCGTATATTATAAATATGTTATATGATGTAAATTATTGCCATCAAATGTGAGAGTTAATATTGAAACTATACAGGTAAATATAAATTTTAAATGTTAATTAATAAATTGTTTATTTTTAAGCAACAATTAGTAAAAATAATTTTTATTATTAAATAAATAAAATTTACAAATGAAAACAATTATATTAATTTAAAAATTTTAAAAATATAAAATTAATTTAAAAATTATTTATTTTAGTTTTGTTAAACTGTAATAAAATAAATAATTTATAAAATAATATACAATTAGATAAATAATTATTATTTTGGCCTAGTCGAACCTTTGTTTGAATGCAAGTTTTCATTTTTGCAATTACTAGTAAATCCAAATCCAATAAAAGACTTTTTGATTAACTATTTAGAAAAGTTATTTCAAGAATTGAAATTCATTTTACTAAAACTTCACATGTTGCTCGACGTCTGTGTCCTAATTTGGTATATTCTTCTTTTCTTAAAACATATTTTAAAATTTATACAATATTTAAGATTAATTTTTTTTAGTACGTTTCCTAAAATAAAAGTTTTAAAAATAATTATGCAAAAACCTTTTTAAACGTCCTCAGTGGCGGATGTAATATAAATTAGTATTTTGTTTATTATGAAATGTTTTTTAAAATTTACCGTAATCACTAAAAAAATTATTTTTAAGCTTAAGCTTAGATGTTATAAAATTAAATGAACAAGTTTATTAATTTTAAACAAAAATAATTAATGGTATAATCGTAAACATTAATATACATTCGTATACATTAATCGTATAAATGTAATTATCAGAAATAAATATATTGGTATTATTCATTTTTATTGTAATATATCCAATATAATCTTTTAAATTTTAATTATTTTCTTTTATTTTTTTCATCACCAGTTGTTTTCCAGGTGTTATGACGTAAATATATTTTTTGCGTTGTAAAATTATTTTCATTATTAAAAGCTGTAATTTTAAGAAATATTACTAAAATTGTATTTGACAATTTTATATTTTATATATTTGGTTTAGAAGTCAAAAACTTTTGTCAACAATCAAGCTTAATAAAAAGATATAGTATCGGCCAGAAATAACTATTAAACATTTAAATTTAATATTGTAAATTTAATAATATTAATTAAGTAATATTTGATTTATTTGATTTAAAAAATAAAATAATAATTTCTATTAGATATCAAATTTTAAACACAAAATTTTGCAAATAAAATTTTTTAATAAAAGCATTTAATAAATATCTGATTTTTTTTATTTTTTTTATAATGCATTCTATATTATTTGTAATTGTGAAAATTGTTAAAAATTTAAGATTTAATATTTAGGCCTAAAATAAACTGTACAATCATTAAAAACAATAAATTATTTTAAATATTAAATTTTATTTTGGAATTTATTAAAACTGTAATTCTTTTTTATATTGTAATAATTTTTAATTTTATTTCAAAAATATATATAATTATTCTGTATTTTGCAAAATTAAATTAATACAAAATGGTATATATATTAATTTAATTTTAAATGTAAAAATTATTTATATTATTTAACTAGATTTTGTGATGTATATTCTAGTCAAATTTATAATTATAATCAACAAGATATTAAATTGGGCATAAATCGAGCAAAGTATTATTAAACGTACAAGTGTATATCTTAACTAAATATTAATTCACAAATCAGTTTACTCAAAACTTTATCTGTTTAGTTTTAAAAAGAATTACTTGTAACAATTTAAATATTTTTGTCATTACTATTAGTTTGACTGGTATGATTATTTGTTTGGCAATATTTTAATATTTATTTCATTAATAATTATTAATTAGTATTAAAGTTAGTATAAGTACAAACTATTTTCAAAAATTGATATATTAATTGTCTTAATAAAATCAAGTAATTTTTTTTATCTATTATTAGAAATTATTTCATAAGTTGATTTGAATTAAGATATGTTTCGGGGGTTGTTTTTCAGTTTTGCCCGAAATAAAATCTTTTTGATCATAATTACAAACAAAATAAAATGTTAATTAAATTTACTTAAATAATATAAATTGTTATTATTCGGTTGATTTCTAATTATACTTTTATATCAGAAACTTAAATGACAGTCTCAGGGCAATATCCATAAAAAGGGCAATGTAAAAAAGCAATTCTAGCATGCTGACAGCTGTATGAGAGCAGTTTTAGTTGGAGAAAATAATTTTTATAATTTGTACATAAAAATTTAAACTGTAAAATAATTGTAAAATTAAAGTTTAATTTGATACTTTATTATAATTTTATTATTTGAGCTCATATAACTATAAATTGCAATTTGTTAAAAATAAAATTTTTCTATTTTTGTATTTAATTATTTATTTTATATTTTAAAATTATTTAAAAATAACTTAAATAAAAGTAATTATAATAAATAAATTAGTATTACGGTATTAATAATTTAAAATAAAATTTAATCTATATTGTTTATATAAATAATTATTGTTTTTATAATTAAATAATACCGTAAATATAATAACAATTATTAAATATTTATAATTTATTAAATTATTTTTTATGATTTTGCGTTAAATAATATAAAAACTGTTAAACAATATAAAGGTTGATGGAAATAATGTATTAATTTAGTCAAAATATAAAATTGGTTTAAAATCAAATTTAAATATCAATTTATTATATTTAAAAAAAATTAAAATATATTTATTTTTAAAACTAAAATTTCAAATTATATTTTAAGTAAATAACATTATTTATTTATTGTAAAATGTTAATATTAATTTTTAATGCTGAAATTATATAACAATATTACTAAGGCGCAAAAGTATAGTTAAGCAAGCAAGTTATACTTTGTTAAAATATAACCTGGTAGAATAAAGTAAAGGATGTTCATAATTTTATAAACTTATAATTATCAATATATTGTGTTAATTTAAAAATTTTATATGTTAGTAAATTTTTTTAAATCACGTCTATTTCAAAATTATATATTAAATATTTATTAAATTGTATTTAAAACAAACTGATTTTTATTTTATAGTTAAATCTACAATTTTGTAATATATTAAACTGTAATTTATTGCTAGATACTTAAAATATTTTATATAAAATTTAAAATAATTATAAATGGAAAACAATACAACCAATTAAAATTTTTATCGGTTTGCTGTAAAATGGTTAGACAGAAGTTGTTTGGAAATTAATGCACACAATGTATATCAGAACAAAAACCATTTATTATCTGTAATCAAAACTAATCAAATTATATTTGTGTGAGAGAAGCAAAATTAAACTTTAATTATATAAAAACTTTATGTTTTTGGTTTAAAGAAGCGGTATATCAGAATGCAAGTAATGTAAGCAAAAGTATTGCAACGTTAGTAATAAGGTTTTAGTTAGAATTAGTGTATAAATGTAATTAACCATTAAAACAGACACAAATACTATTTGTGTATAAATTAAAATTAAGCAAATTTCATTATTTATAAATAATTTTAATAAAACTAGTATTAGTAATTATTCAAGTTCCATATATATTTTTTAATTTTTTTTGGTAACATTTAAAAAATATATAAATACAGTTTATTTTTTATTTTAATTTTTTTTAAATGAATTTATTTTTAATTTTAAAAATATATTTTAGAAATTTAATTTAAAAACATTTACCAGTCGGCGAAGAAGTTATAAATTAATATTAAATTTAAAAAAAATTAACTATATATTTGATTTAATTAATATAATATATTACAATTTTATAATTACTTAATTTAATAATATTTTAAATAATTCCCAAACAAATATCAGTTTAATTGCAAAATAAATTAAAAATAGTTTAAAAAGTTTTAAGATGTTTGTGTTTTATTATTTTGTTTAATAAAATAAAATTTTATTTGTTCAAAAGTTTCAGAAGGACATGGTTTATTTATTTATTCATTTAATTCTTCATAGAATTATTCAAATAAAATATATTTTTTATAAACCAGATTGTAAACGTATTAAATCTAAAAAGTTAAACTAACTAGTGATTGAAATATATTATAAAATTTAAACAAAAAATATTAAAATATAAAATATTTTTAAATGTAATTTTAAAAACTGATAACAAAAGCAAATATTAATACATTAATGTTATAAATTTAATTTAAACTTTCTAATGGTAAAAAAATATAATTTTTATATAAACTGCAATATAATCCTAACAATAAGTTTAAATAAATATTAATAAGTTTGTTAGCTTTAAAAAGTATTTTATATACTTATAAATAAAATATTATGTTAAGGAATTTCCTGCCAAAATCCAAATAATTTTTTAAATTAAATATTATATATTAAAATATTTATTTTATTACTGTTTAGACAAATTGAAAAATAAATATTTTGTATGTTAATTTTAATTTTTAATATTTTGTAAATAATAATATATTATTTAAAATTGTATTCAAAAATTGTTGCAGTATAAAATAAAAATAACACCTGTCAAATATATTTACTTATCTGGATATTAACTTTTACATTTCTAAATTGACATAAAATTAAAAAATAAATAAATTTATATTAAATAGTATTTAATAATTAGTTAGTTAATATATTATTATATAATAGTTTATAATTGAAGTTTTATTTATTAAACTTGTTAATAAAAAAAATTTAATTTAAAAATTAAAGATAAAGTTAAAGAGCGGTTCGGATATTATTGCATAATTTTTGACTAGCTCGCACTCAATTTAATAAAATTTATAAAAACCAAATATACGTTTAAATCAAAATGTTTTTTTTACAAATTATTTGTTAATTATTGCAAACGGAAATGATAAAAACCAAACAAAAATTTATTGATAAAATGTTAAGCAAAAAATATAATATTATATATTTAATTTAGTTTTTATGCGCAAAATTAAAAATTTTTGCAGGTCAAACTTTAAATTAAAAATTAATTTTAAACTCTAAAATAATATTTACCTAAATTGTGCTCTAAACTGGCAATTTAATATTTATGTAATTTAAAATAAATTTATTATTAATTTTTTTAATTATTTAAATTATTATTTTTTTAATTCTAAAAATATTACAAATTAAATTGATTTGAATATTATTTTAAATTGTAATTCAAAAAATATTTTAATATGTAATGTTGTTAAAATAATAATATTGATTTAAATATTATTTAAATTTGTAAATTATTTTTTGGTATGTTGCCAAAATAATTATTATTTATTAACTTGTATATTAATTACAAAATTATTTATTTCATTACAGTTTACACAAAATTAAAAATAATCAATTTATAGATAATATATGTAATAATTTATTTTAGTTTTAATTTATTGAAATCTACACGTTAGTTGTTGAACTACCATTATAATTGTATTTATTTTATATTTAAAAATACATTTTACTAAAATAATATATTTATATTATTAATTAATTATTAATAGTTATCAATTATAATTACATTTTTAGATAATTAGTAGGGCCTCGAAAACAATAAACACATGTTAACTATAAAAGGTCTACCGTGCACCACAAAACCAATTAATCACTAACTCCTACAATCAGATAACACATATTTTTTGAGTAAATTGGCAATAAATTTTCCACTTATTTTGTGTAATTTTTATAACTTTGTATTAAATTATTTAATTTATGTATATTTATGCAATTTAAAAGCCAACTTATACAATTGAATTTTAAAGCCCATTTCCAATTTAATATTTTTGCAAATAAATCAATTAAAAAGAAAAATAATCTTAATTTTTTAAAGAGCAAAGAACATATATTCCATAAATTTAAGCTTTAATAGTTTTCTTATGGTATTTTTGGTAAACTTAAACTTATCACGCATATGACGACAAATGATATTACAGTAAAAATTCAATTTGAGTCTGTATTCTATATTAACAATTCAGTTTAGATTGTTTACGGTAATTTGCAGTAATTTGCAAAAATTTTACTATTTTGCGACAGTTTAGGATATTTTTCGATAGTTTGTTAGTCGAAATAGTGTTGTCCGTTTTATTTTATTTTATTTTATGATTTCTTTTATTAATATTAAAAATATATTTTAAAATTTGTAAATTTTTAAAATAAAATTTACAATCTCAAATAATAAAATATAAATTGTAATTTAATTAAAAAAACATTTATTAATTATACACAAGATTATATCTCATTTAAGCTGTAATTTAAAAAAATATGTATAAATTTCAAAGTTTTTAAATAAATATCTTAAGATTTTAAACTCATTGCTAAATCCAATTTATATTTAATAATAAATTTGCCATTTTAAAATAATTGTTTGTTTAAATATAATTAACATGATATATTAATATATTATTTTGACTATTATATTTAATTTTTATTACATTTAATACAGTATATACAATTATAAAAATATTAATTTTATGGTGTGATCAAATAAGGCATCCGCACATTATTTCAAATACATTAACTCTAAACATGCAAAACTTTATATTGTCCCAAAGTACCTAAACCCCACAAACTTAAAGCAGTATTGACTAATTGAAGACTTTTTTTTGTTAAATATGTAAAATTGTTTAAGAAAAAAGATATGTCTCTCAAAATTGCATTCATTTGATTAATTGCATTAAATAAAATCTTTTAAAGGTTAATCCAAATTTTGTTAATTAAAATATACTAACTAGTTAGTGGTCACAAACTACTCAAATAATGTAACACTAAAATTTTGTTATCATTAGTTTATTGATTTAAATTATTTAATTACATAATCTATTTTACGATAAAATTTAAATTGTAAAAATATTTTTAAAATAAAACTACTTCAAATTTAATTTTATTTTTAGCAAATTTTATTTTACATTCTGTTATATGTGATATTGTATGAGTGAAATGTTATCCGAATAACTACATCTGTGAGAAATAATTTTGACGTAAAGTCGTTATATTAACGCTCAAGTTAAATTATACATATTTTTAGTGCTGTTTATTAATGATACCTAAGTAATGTGTCGCATTAATTAAACAATATATATATAATTTACGTCGAATGTTAATAACTTCAAAATTACTTTTCACAGGGTTAGTTAGACGAACATCGATTTATCTTTTAAAGACGCATATCTCAATTTAATCAAAGTGTTTTTCCTAGAGATAACATGTTTAGATATTAATACTTAGATATTGATAGTCAATTATAATCACAAGTTTCCTATGTGGCACTAAAAAACGTTACCAACTTTTATTGTCTGTGTTAGTGTTAACCGCTAGTATTGCTTCTAATTTGCTGTTCTATACTAATCTAAAATATGGTTAATAATACTATAGTATCTGGTACTAGCCTTGGTTTAATTTATTTAATCGACAGGACTGATTATAATTTATATTTGTAATTAATGACGTAAAAGCCCGTTGTATAGCTAATTAGTAAATAATATTAGAATTAATCAAAAAGCTGTAAACAAGTTTTTTATTCTAAATTAGTATTAAATTTACAAAATGTACTCAAAATATTTAAAAATTAACAAACATTTTAAATTTTAAAAAATTAATTTTTATTAATAATTTTCAAAATTATTTGTTTTTATATTTGTATAATATTTATATATATTTCAAAATTTTTTTATTATAATGTAGAAATCCGGTTATTGTTTGCTAACAATAGCCGGATTAAAAAACACTAAAAACTGGCAAAAACACCCAAATTGTGTTCTAAACTGGCAATTTAATATTTATATAAATTAAAACTAATTTATTATTAATTTTTTTAATTATTTTAATTATTATTTTAATAATTCTAAAAATATTACAAATCAAATTAATTTATATATTATTTTAAATTGTAATTCGTAAAATATTTTGAAATGTACTCTTGCTAAAATAATAATATTAGTTTAAATATTATTTTATGCTGTAAATTTTTGTTTCGGTAGTTGCCAAAATAATTATTATTTATTAACTTGTATATTAATTACAAAATTATTTATTTTATTACAGTTTACACAAAATCAAAAATAAATAATTTATATAAATTGAAACATTAACGGGAATGTAGATCATAAAAATTAAATTTAAAATATTAATTAATAATTTACTTTTTTGTATGTGTTTAAATTAAATGTTTTAAAATTATTTTAATTTAATTTTTAACAATACAATTAAAAACAAGTTAAAATTAAAATTATAAAAACACTATTTGAAAAATATTTTAATTTTTAGCATTGGTCGAAAATTACTTTAAACCAGGGTTTGAAAGGATCGGCCAACCAAGGAGTATTAGAGAAAATTTTCCCAAAACATTTTAAAACCCCATTAATTTTCTATTTAATTTTATCCAATTAAAACAAATTAGTAAGAAATTTAATTATATGACTAAATTTAAACTTGATTTAGCAACAATTTAAATAAAATTTATTAAATTGGTTTAAAAAACACAAAATGTCGACCATGGAACTAATTTGCAAATCTACTGCTAAGGCGAATAATTGCCAATTTTAAAAATTACAGTTGATATTTAACTGATTCTACTTATTAATGTCTAATTTAAATTAATCAAATTTATTATTTGTTTTAAAACGTCAATTAAATAAATTATAATTTCTAAAAATTATAATTTAATATTTAAATTATTTGATTAAAAAAATTTTTAAAAAATTAATTAAAATTAAATGGATAATTTCACAATCCAATTTAAAGTATAAAATTTTAAAATTAAATTTTCATAAAATATATTCTAGAATTACAGATTAAATTAAAATTAATAAATCGAAAATTTAATTATTATTTAAAATTACAGATAATATTTTAATAAAGTTTATATAGTTGTTATAGGCAATTAGTATGAATTGCGAAATAATTTAAATTATATTTTATGATTAATTTTTTTATCAAGTTTAGTTCAATCAAATGAATGTTAAAACACTTACTAATGTAAAACAATAAACATCTTGTCATCCGAAAGCAATGTCAAACAAATTGTAAGGTATATAAGCAAATGTATATTATATTTATTATTCAGTATATATAACATGTTTTAAAGTGTACACTATATTGAGTCTCATATCCAGCGTAATTCTGACATATGAGACCAGAAGTCAAATCTAATTATAATTAATTATTTAAATAAAATGTTTTTAAGTATATTTGTGTTTAACTCAATTATCACCAATTGCTACACTCCTCCACCAAACGAATGTGACTACAGTTCCGAACCTAATTGCCAGACATCTGTAACCATTTTAATAGTCAACTCATATCCAGATGTCGGGCCACTTATATCCAACCCGGAACTGGTACTACACCAGAAGGACACGGCAAAGAACAGGAACTGCATATCACATAGTTATATATGTTTGCATTTTTGATTATTCTTATTTAAATATCTATTTTTAAAATTTGTATTAGATTGGTTTTAAACCTTCACAAAATTTTGTAAACAGAAGTTAGAAAAAAAAATAATTTTCATATTTAGTAATATTCATAATATACAAATTGTTTTTGTATATAAAACTAAATTTATTTAAACTGTAATTTTATATATATATATATATAAAGCAATTAATATAATTTATTACATATAATTTTTTTAATAGATTATTTATTTTTGATTTTATTTAAACTGTAATAAAATAATTTAGTATATAATATGCAAATCAATAAAAACTTAATATTTATTTTGGATAAACTACTTTGTAAACTTACTACATAAATTTTGTTATCAATAATGTCTAATAATGATTTTATTTTTGGTGCCCACGGCAGTTTACATAATACTTATTAGTTTTAAAAACAGCTCATAACAAACAAATTAATTTTTATATTATGTCCGCCAATGGGGGTGTTTAAGAGAATTTTAATTAATAATTGGTTGAATTTATAATACTTGAAAAATAAACTTAATAAATTAAATGTTTGAATTCTAATCACAATTTTTATTAAATTTTATTTTACAGACTATTTGAGAAAATTTAAATATATATAATTAATAATAATAATCTAAAAAAATTACACTTTTAAACAATAATATATAAATTGTTATTTAATAGCAAAAATTTAGTAATTATATATAAATATTATAATTTTATTTAATTATAACATACAATATGTATTTAAATTTTAAATGTTTGAAATTAAATAACTAATTTGGTAAACATTAAAAGTAAAAAAATATTTAAATGAAACTCTAACTAAACACCCCCATTAGCGGATACTAAATAAAAAATTAATATTTTTGCTTAAAATTGTTTTTTAAAATAATAGTGATTATTTAAACTGCCTTGGGCACCAAAAATAAACTCATTGTAAGCAATTTGAGTAAATTGAGTATTTTTGAGTAAATTTAATTATTTAATTGAGTTTATGAAAATTTACTTATTATTTAAAAACAATTATTTTGCAAATAGGTTTTCAAGACAATGTAGAAAATTAGTTTTGTATTTTTAAACAAGCACAAAAATCATTAACTTATTTCTTAAAATATTAAATTTTTTTGGGTCTACATATACGGAAACATTGACTGATTATTAATTCTTAAACATTTTATAAACGTAAACTAATTTAAATAAAATAAAAAATTACAAATGCGTGGTTATATTAAAGTAATTTATTTTATTTATAAAAAATTCCCTAAATTATTTGTTGAAAAAATTATAAATTAAAAATATTTAAAAAATGATTATTTTTATTTTTTTTATTATGCCAATTATGTATACAGATTGAATATTGCCCTTAAGTTAGCGCCAGTTGTTAGTCTTGTCGCAATGGAAAGGCTTCGAGTTGGCTCATTAATTTGTAAAATATTATATATTAAATTTTGCTGTATTGTTTTTAAACAATATTACACAAGTTGTTTGAAAAGCAATATAGTTTACATTTAATTAATTAAAATAATATATTTTAACTTTTCAATAAAATTTGTAACATTTTGTTTAAATAGTCATATTTTTTTGCTAAAATATTTTTATAATAGACTCGCATTTAATAGCCATCCTGGCATAATTTTTAATCTGGCATAAATTGTGACATTGGAAAAAATATAGAAAAATTTAATTTTAATTAAACGCGTATAAATAAATTTACAAAAGACGGCACTCTTTATAATAGTCATTTTTAGCCAATTATTAACAATTATATCATAACCATAAAGATTCATTTTTCGATAATAAGTTAGGTAGCGGTTCCCTAAGAATATCTTAACTCAAAATACATTCACAGATTAAT
>JAQFXP010003549.1:0-12311 GCA_034693685.1 Belba bartosi | reverse complement strand
AGAAGAGAAAGAGAGAGAGAGAGAGCAAAAGAGAGAGAGCAGAAGAGAGAGAGAGCAAAAGAGAGAGAGCAGAAGAGAGAGAGAGCAGAAGAGAGAGAGAGAGCAAAAGAGAGAGAGCAGAAGAGAGAGAGAGCAGAATAGAGAGAGAGAGCAAAAGAGAGAGAGAGAGAGAGAAAGAGAGAGAGCAGAAGAGAGAGAGCAGAAGAGAGAGAGCAGAATAGAGAGAGAGAGAGAGCAGAAGAGAGAGAGAGAGCAGAAAAGAGAGAGAGAGCAGAATAAAGAGAGAGCAGAAGAGAGAGAGAGAGAGCAGAAGAGAGAGAGAGAGAGACTACTACTCATAAGCCGAAGCCTTTCTTCCTGCACAACCCGTAGTGAGGTCAGGAATCATCACTTCACAGCTAGGTATGGTAACTCTGGATAGTGGTCACAGTTTTAAGAGAACACACCTGAACGCTCCGTATATGTAGATTAGTGGTTATTAAGCTATCGCACATTACCAGTAAACGGCCCTTGGTAAGGCCCGTGGTCGTCTTGGCTCAACTTATGCCAAGAACATTTTTCAAAAAATTCTTACTACAGTCGAGGTTTGAACTTACTAACTCAGGTTCTTAAAGCCGTGAACAAGTAAGCAGCATTCATAGTTAGTTTAATATATTCTTATAACCAGGCATTTAAATTTAATTGAATGCTGGCGAGTTTATTTTTAAAGATATTGCTTATCAAAAATTTTAACATTTTGATTGGAATGTGTTTTATGTTTTGTCAAATCACACAATTGCTGTGAATGTTAAATGAGTTCTTTAAGTCAAAATACAAAATATTTTTGATAATTGTTAATAAATGTTGAAATATAGCTCAAAATAACAAATTAATTAAATTAAATAAAAAACATTGAATAATAAAAAAAATTGTTTAAACATCTAAAAATTTATTAATTATCTAAACCTACTTAAATCAAATAAGTACTGTATTTAAGAAACGAACTAATTGTGAAATTAAACGAAATGTTTAAAATTTTTAATTATAATAACAGTGTGTAAGTATGAATTATTTTTGTCGAGTTAAGAAATTACTTATTTAAAGTTTAACATGTAGTATGTTCGTAAATTTATTATGTTTAAATTTGAATGTTTGCTTATAAGTTATTTTAAATTTAGTTTATATCCAGTTAAATTAGACAAAATTTCAGCATAAATATATGGATTTTAAACGTTTAAAAATATCCTCCCTTGATTCGCCCTGGGTCTGCCGACTTTCTCAATTCCTGAATTTTGCCAAAAATGTATTTACTATTAATGCAAACGCTATAAATAAATTTAGCTCAATTCGACTTAAATCTTAACTTATTAATATATGCAATAATTAGAGATAGGTTGTTTTTTAATAAGCTTATTATATTCTCAATATTTATAATATAAACAAGTTAATTTGGCATTGGTTCATAATATACTGATTGATATACATCAGACTTATGGCTCACTTCCGAATAGTCATAAAAAGCATCAAATTTGACGTCTGCGTAATTATCATCCGAATTAATGTCTTGAATCTGATTCCGGGTTTCTCTCAGTTTAGTCTTTTGTCGTTTTATTACAAAAAATGTAATCAAAACGAATACTATTACTAATAATAATAGTATTAAAACTGATAATAGTATTTCAAAGATTGTAAACCCGCCAGAGATTGTATCTAAAATTTTTTTCAATTCATAATAATTAATTATTCATAAATTATTTATTTAAAACTGACCTAGTGCTGTGCAATATAGCTGAGCATTAGACCAACTACCGTTGGGTAAACAATATCTGACGTCATTTTCGACAAAACTATCATTTTCTCGTTTACAAATATATCGAACCCAACTGTCATTAATAGCAAACCATTGGCTTTCGTTCACATAATACACATTTCCGACCTCTTCTATGTCCACCGAATCTGACTTTCCATCGATTATCTCTGCTTTAGAACAGCTCTTTAAGGGAATACAAATCGGACACTCTCCCACCCACTGAGCGTTTTGATTACATTTAAACTTTGATCTAAAAATTAATTTAATTTAAATATAAAGTTACAAATATATAAAAACAAAATAATTTTATAACTATTCTATAAATATATTAATGTCTCTATACCAGCAATTAAGAAGTTTAAGCGATTTAGAAGGAGAGGGTTTTAATAAGGACAATTTTAAAACAGTTTCAAATATCAATGTAATCATGTTGCAATTTATTTGATTTATTTAATTTTACGCCAATTTATAAAATTGATCTATATTTAATTATAAAATATTTGATGTCAAAACATTGATTTAAATATATTTTGGCATATTAATTACTAAATCTCTCTTACGGTTTAGTGCATACATTTATTAGGAAAGTTTAAGCTTTGTGTATTTATTTACCGTATATAAATACATTTATTTAAAAAAAGGATAGAAACCGGGTTTTAGCAAAATGTTTAAAACAAATTGTATAATTAATTGTACAACAAGTTGTAAAATTAAAACTTAAAGATAATATACTTAATAAATATAATTAAATTAAGAACAGTTTTAAATTAAAACGAAATAAATATGAGTACTTTTAAGTTTTTAGACAGCTTAAATATTAATTTTAAACTTAAGCTTATTTTAAACCTATTTTTTAATATATAACTTTAAAAATAATTTAATTATTTCATATTATTTAAAATTATTTTTGATGCTTAAGTTTACTTCAATTATATTTAAATGCTTTAAATTAAATTAAAATATTTTTAAAATTTATTTTATAATTACTTATACTAAACTGCAAAGAAATACTGTAATAATATCTAAATATTACATTTATTTATACAAGTCCTAATTAATGTTTAACTATATTTTTGATTTATTTAAATAATTTATAATCAAATTAAAATATTTACATTGGATTTCCGACTCTATTAAAAGTCATGTTTTCTTGACTCGAATACACTTTCGTATCGACAAACGAATCATTGCAACTGATGTACGTATACTCGGGTTCGCTCATATAGTTTGGCAGCATTTGATAGGTCTGAACATCAAACTGTCCGCAATCGGGTTCATTGTTTATAGTCTTATAGATATTTCCAATAAAAACCGCTTCCAAACCGATCTCTTCCTTAAAACTACTGTTGATATGCACTGTAATCGAGTCAACCATCTCTTGCCGTTCCTTAATAACATCGAAATCATTGTTCAGGTCACAAGCGAAATAATGTCCGGCCACTACATAATTGATAAAGGTGTGAGTTGGAACTTTCTGTAGAGAACAGGTGCGATATTTGCTGACTATTGGCCGCAAAGTCGGTATCTCTTGAGCGTTATTAACGAATGTATACCAAATATCGATCCGAAGGAACCAAATCTGAACTTTTCGATCGAAACGTATTCTCCATTCATAACATGTCGACTCTTTCGCCGATATTATTACCTCTTCGGATAATCTGAGTTTATTAAATGAGTTCCTGAGCAGGTCAGGTGTGTCGAGTGCTCCTTCTACACTTTGCTCGATTGGTTGAGACAGAAGTAATATTGAGTTACATTCGTATATATCGAAATGTACTACTTGTGCTTCAATATGTTTGCCTTTGTATGTATATAAACAATTTATTTATTATATTAACTTAAATTTTAAAAATATTTTATACATAACTTTAAAAACTTAACATAACTTAATTTACTTTTTTAAAATTTCAAACATAATACTGACCACATCTAGGATTATTACCAATCCATTGACCATTTTTGCACACTAGTTTTTGTTTATAATTGGGAAATTGATTTATCTTGCAAAAAACAAACACGTTTTCATTATTCTCAAAAACAGATTTATTTCTAATTCTTTGATAAAATATTATTTGCAGGTCTGATGTCTCCGGTGCTCTCGGGATGCTTTGGTTGGTTGACTGAGATAACAGTGTTTGGATATATTTCGAATTACAGCCATTTATATCGGAATTTAAAGCTCTTGAGTCGATAGGTTTACCTATATATTTAATTTTATAAATTTTAAATATAGAAATATAAATTATTTATATTTTTGAGCGAGTATAAGTTTTGAGTTTGTTGTCATATTTTACATAATTTTTATATAAAACGGTTAATTGCAGGTTAGTTTTTGTATGAAATTTTATAGTATTTTTTATAACAAAAATCACAATTTTTTGTTTTCTACCTGAGCACGGAAACACCGTAAATTATACATATTTTATTAATACAGTCTACCTCGGTTTTAATCATTTTACTTATAATTACATTTGCAAAAATACTGAACGCATAGAGTTATTAATGCATTGGTTATCTTCTGTGTAGCACACGGATGCCTGCCAGATGCCTTTCTCACGCGATACAGCCAACATAATATATGGTAGTTCAGGGTTAGAAAAAAATTATTCAAATAAGTTGTGACAATTTAACATGAGAGGAGATTAATAAAAACAATCTCAAAATTGTTTAATCAATTTATTAAATCGATTAAACTCAAATTGATTTATATTTCAAAGTTTAAGGATTGCAAGATTAAAGTATTAAAATATATAATAATTAAGTTAAAGTTTTTGAACTTTAATTTTATTTTATTTAAGATAGTGCCGGGGGTTTAACTGAGAAAACAAAGCTATTTTGGACTAAAAACAAAAACTTCTGATTATATAGTATTTGTTGTACTGCACAAAACGCAATGATATGAGTCGAGTGAAACTCAAAGCGGTTAATGTGATTCTCATTTTAAATTACAAAAATTACTTTAAAAAATACTGACCACAAATTGTTTTAGCGCCAGTCCAACGACCTTTTTTGCATATTAATCCTTGTTTGTCACTTCTTATTGCTAATTCATTTATCTTGCACTGTACAAGCACCTTTTCATCATATTCAAAATGGCTGTTTTCTTCACTTATTTGATACAAATTTCCTTTATTTGGAAGCGCTGGTCGGCTACAAAAACTGCTTACTTTAAACAGGCAATATTTTAAAGTTATTGATTGAAATAATATTAATATTTTAAGTTTAATAAATTTCATGTTTTTAAATAATATAAGTAACTAATTTTATTAAAAATAACTTATATACAATTTAAAGTTTGTTTTTTAAAATAAAAATTACATCTACAATATACAGCCAGAATTAAAAGTATTTAGCAAAAAAAAATCTAGTCGCTTAAAATTAAATTAATTATTTTTATTTATTTATATTAAATTTTTTTTATTTTTAATTTTGCATTAAATAAAAAATATTTTTAATATAAACTGATTAATAAATAATATTTAATAAATATAAATCCCGGGAAACGATATACAGTTAACTTAAAGGGCTTTTTATTATGTTTTACTAAAAAGCAAATAATGCATAAATTTTAAGCGGATATAATTTTAAATGTTACATTTTATGTAATGTCATTTAGTTATTGTTAAAATAGTTTTTAATTAAAAAAATTTATTTCTTATTAAAGAGACATAAAAATATTATAGTGGTGAGATGCTCAATATTATATAAAATTTGCTCTTTTTTGGTCATAATTTTTATGTTATGTTTAAAGATAACATTTAACAAATTTCAATAAAAATACTATTGCTATCATTACTATTGCTGAGATTTATTAGACATTAGTGTGTTGTAATTAAAATTATTAATTTCTGTCTTTGAAAAATTTTCATAATAATCATTTTCTGCATGCTGAGTTAGAGTTTCTCTTTGTTTAATCTTCATTCGACGGCAATAATTAATAAGCAATACAATTAAAGCGATCAATATTACGAATACTAATATTATTAGTAGAAGTATACCAAAGATTGCATAGCCATACGATCTTCTATAACCTAAAAATTAATATATTTTTTAAAAATAATTAATTTTTTCCGTCTCAAATGTAAAACGGGTATTAAAAATATAATGATGCTAAAATTATGCAAAAATTAAAATTTTTTAATTGCAAACAATTATTTACGAATGCACATAAATTACGTAAAAAAAGATATTTGCCTAAGGCTGCCGGAAAATATTTTGGATTTATATGCAATTGTTTTTTATAAACTGTTATTTAAAATAAAAGATAATATAAATTGTATATATATTTTAACTTGTTTCTAATCTAATTATTTGCAAAAATACAACCTATTTACTATCTAAAAACAATTAAATATTTTAAATAATTTTTTGTAATTTATAGACATTTAAAAGTAATTTTTTGTTAACATAATTTACGCGTAAATAGCTGTTTAAAACTTGATTGAATGGGAAGTAAGCATAATTTAAAATTTTAAAAACTGACCTAGTGGTTGTGCAATGCAATTATTCTTAGATGAATTCTGATTTGGCAAACAAGGTTGTATGTTTTTTTCTGTTTTAACTAAATCAGTACAATATGGCACAGATTTAGACCATTTTCCGTTTGGCAAACAAGTTCGCTTGTTATTTCCAATAAAATCAGCATTTTCTCGGTTACAGGTATATCGAACCCAACTGTCATTAATAGCAAACCATTGGCTTTCGTTCACATAATACACATTTCCGACCTCTTCTATGTTCACCGAATCTGACTTTCCATCGATTATCTCTGCTTTAGAACAGCTCTTTGTAGGCATACAGATCGGCCACTCCCCCACCCATTGGGCATTTTGGTCGCATATTAATTTTGATCTAAAAATTAAATTTAAGAAATTATTAATTTAATAAATATGTATAAGCAAAGTAAAATAATATTGAAAATTTCAATATATTATATTTTAAAAATTATACCAAAATAATAAACGTACTTTATTATAATAATTATAAATAAATAAATAAATCTAATTAAAATTATTTTAAAATTTTAGCAATAATAGAAAAATTTTTAAAATATCATTTATGTTTGTCTTATATGTTTATAACTAAAACTATTTAATTTTAAAACATTATTTAATAAATGTTTATAAATATTTGAAATTTACAACTCAATTGTATTTTAAAAATCACCTTGGATTTTCAACTCTATTAAAAGCCATATCTTTTCGATTTGAATACACTTTCGTATCGACAAATGATTTATTACAACTGACATATGTATACTCGGGTTTGGTCTCATAGTCAACGCCTATAGTCTCGGTGTCTATATTTCCGCAATCGGGTTCACCGCTTATAGTCGTATAGATATCTCCAATAAAAAGCGCTTCCAAACCGATCTCTGCCTTAAAACTACTGTTGATTTTTACTCTAATAATGTCAACCAAGTCTGGCTTGTACAATTTAGCATTGTAATTACTTTTTAAGTCACACGAAAAGTAATACCCGGCCATTACCTGTCGGCTCATTTTCTGTGTTTGAACCTTTTGTAGATTACATCTGCGATATCTGCTAACTATTGGTCGCAAAGTCGGCATTTGTTTAATATTTTTTATGATTGGATACCAGATATCGATCCGAAGGAACCAAATCTGAACTTTTTGATCGAAACGTATTCTCCATTCATAACATGTGCTCTCATTGGCCCAAACCTGTACGTCTTTGGGTATTCTGGATATATGAAATGAGTTCCTGGGCAGGTCGGGTGCTCCATGTGCGCTTTGTGTGATTGGCTGAAACAGTAATTCTCTTAAAGGTCTTGATTGGCAGTCCAATATATTAAAATGTACAACTTGTGCGTCAATATGCTTGCCTTTAATTAAAAATTTTAATACAAATGTGTTATTAAACTGGCACGAGGAATTTTTATAAATAAGAAATTTTTGATATAAGTTTGATAAATTGATATAAATTAATTATTAATAATTTAAATAAAGTTTTAATAATTGAATTAAAAATTTATTGTACTGTAAATAACAATGATTGAGAAGGTAAGCCGATCCAGGGGAATCAGGAGAGGGGATTTTTCCAAAAACGCTAAAAAAACTCATATATTTATGTTAAAATTTTAGCTATTTTAACTGGATTTAAACCGGATTTAGCAGCAATTTAGGGAAAATTATTTAATTCTGGTCAAAAAACCTAAAACATTTGCCGGTTGTCTTCAGCAGCTTGCAAAATTTGAGGGAGTATCTTTTGGTGGAGGGAAATGCTAAAGGGGAATAAATTCCAATTTTTTAAATCAGCAGAGGTTTGCTGATCCTCCCATTCACAATTCCAGGCAAATAAATTCAGTAAATTATTGTCATTTCAGTTTAATAATTTGGTTTTATTTTGCATTAAATATTAAATAATAAAAAGAATTTAAAATATTTATTGTATATTTGATTTAAAAAAAATATTTATCCAACTATCCAACCAGAATGTGAGTTAAATTGGGTTTTAAGATTTAATTTATTAAAAATCGGTTTTAAACGTCGGGTTTGATTTCTAGTAAGTAAAGAGTTTTTTGAAGAAAAAAACCTTTCCTGACCCCCCTAGGTTTTTGGCTAAAATTTTGAGAAAAATCCCTCCCCTGATTCCCCCTAAATTGGCCAACCTTCTCGATCCCTGGTTTTAATTAAAAGTATACAGCTCCGGTTTGAGGGATAGAGATAAAAATATAAATAGATAGTTACATTGAAGATATAAAACATTGGTTTAAAAATCTACTCGCAAGTTTCTATTAAGATTATACTATTTTGTCTTGTTTGTGATAATACCTAAAATTTTTGTTTAATTAGCTTCTTTAGTTTCAAGAAGTCAAGATTCAAGAAAAAAAAACTGCATAATAAGTATGGAAAAGTCTCTGTCTCATTTCTCATATTATTTGTGATGTAACAGTAATTTCGACTATAAATTACGACCAAAAAAGAATATTTATAAAATTTTATAAAAATTTTAATAGTTAAGTTTTAAATTCAATAAATAAACACTAATTGATCCAATTATCATCTGATGGCTGAAATGTCTTCAAATTACCACTAATGATCCAATTATCATGTGATGACATTTCTGCCATTAGATGATAATTTGATCAATTAGTGGTGATCTGAAGACATATCTGTGATCAGATGATAATTGGATCAATTAGTGTTTATTTATTGGATTCAAAACTTAAATACCCGGTACTACTATTTTTATAAAATTTTATAAATATTTTTTTTGGTCGTAATTTATAGTCGAAATTACTGTTACATCACAAATAATACGCGAAATGAGACAGAGACTTTTCCATAATAATAAGTTAAACATTAACTACTATTAATATTAAATTTTAAAACTCTCAAATATAATACTGACCACATCTAGCTTTATCACCAGTCCATTGTCCATTTTTGCACACTAGTTCTTGTTTATGGTGAGGGAATTCATTCTTCTTGCAATGTACTTGCACTTTTTCATTATTCTCAAACCGATTCCTTTCTGAACTTATTGAATACAGTTTTGCCCCATTAGGGAGTGCCGGTCGGCCACATCTACCGGTTATTTTATATTGACAATTTATTAAACTTGTTAAGAATGATAATAATAATACTATATTTTTATAATTCATTTTTTAATAAATATTTTATTTAATTATTTTATAATAAACTAATTAATAAATTTTCTTTTTGATCAAGTTTAGTTTTAGTTTTTTTCATTTATTATATAATTTAATGTTTTTTAATATAGAAATTCTTTTTTTTATACCAAGACGTTATAATAATCATAATTCCCGGGAAATGATATGCCGTCAAATCAAATATATTTTTTTGAATTATTTATTTGTCAAATATTTTACTGATTTTAAACGGAATTAACTTTAATATTGCGTTTGATATGATGTCCTTTAGATAACATTAAATTCTTTTATTTTATTAAAATTAAGTGAATATATAAAATAATAGAAATTTTTACATTGTAATTTGTTTAGTCACTTTATATTACATTGACGTGATATAAAATTATAACAATGATAAAATTTATTTATAGAATTTCCTTATTCTATTAATATTTACAAAAAAAATTGTTTTGAGAGGTCTTATCAGAATATTTCTGAAATTATTTTTAAACAAAAGTACATTATATAAGATGTAAGCAAATTAATTTAGTTTTTGCCAAATTTTGTCTGGTTAGTTAAACTAAATTAATTGAAATATTTGTCTTAGTGTCTGAATAAATTGACGTTAGCATATCTGCCTTTTTGAGGAATAGCTACAGTATAAAGTAAACTTATATCGATATATTGTTATATTAGCTTTCAAGTTAACAATTTATATATTTTATCAATTAATAAGTCACATTATTTATGTATTATTAATAGACAGCACTTTAAATATATAAATTGTTAACTTGAGTGCTATTATAACGATAGAGAGAAAATATATACAAAAGATATATTAAATATTTTAATTAATTTAGTTTAAATTAATCAAGCATAATTATGTAAAAAACTAAATTAATTTTTTACATTTTATATAATGTAATTTTGTTTAAAAATAATTTCAGGAATATTCTGATAAGACCTCTTAAAACAATTCTTTGTTAGATTTGTACAATTTTTACTTAAACACATTGATTGTACAGTATTAAAGAATAAATTTAGAAATACACACAACTTACGTCTAAATAACTAAACATTTAAGAAAATTATAATTTAGTATTAATTGCTTTAATTTTTTTATGTGTAGTTAAAATAAATTCACAGTTAATTTATATAAAATATTATAAATTGTATAAGATAATAAAATTAATTTTTTGCATTCAAAGTTGTAATTATTTACAAGTATTAAAATTTTTAATCTGTTGTTTAAGCATGCATGCCTGAAATATGTTGGCGAAAGTAAGCAAAATAAGGCAGGGTCTTCCCCACTTGCAATCAATCAAACGATATGACATCATACAAAAAGCGCACAAATTCAGAATTATTTTTAATATTAATTGTTTTAGATAGATTCATTCCTTTTTTATTAATATATAAAATAGTTAAAATATAAACATTATTTTAATAATTTCTCAAAATTAATATGTTATTTTTTTAAATCAAAGTTAATAATGCTAATGTTTAAAATTTTTGTTTTTCTTAACTATTATATTTAACTCAAATATTAATTACATTTTTTATTTGTGATTAGAGTGACTGTTCAGGTGCCGACTCAGGTATAGTCACAGAGAGGTTATTATAGTACCTGAGCCCACACTCGCTGAACAGCCAGTCGTGAATTGGAGTCTCACGGAGATACTTGATTGGTGTAGTGCTCGTACTTTTGGTTAAGTGTCTCTCCATTGTGGAACTGCTGACCCATTTGACTGAGTGTCTCTTCTGCAAGTGGTCGGCTAACTAGATATCCGGAGCTCTGCATAGCGTTGTCAAGTGATTAACGAGAGGTCAACCATCGAACTTATGTTTATAGTTGTTAATAACTCTTAATAAAATTGTGTTTAACTTATTTATTGTGTTTTTATTAATTATTTTATGTCAAAAATATTCTATTAATCGGTGACGACATTGTTTCATTCCTTTGGGATTTGAGGCCAGTTATTGACATATGGTTCAAGAAGTAAACGTTGATATATTGAAATAAGTTATAAAACCACTTATTAGTGTAATGTTATTAGATTGGCTTTAATCAGCAAGTAAAAAAATTGCCCAATTTGGCTGGATCAGGGCTATTTTACAAAAATATTTTGATAAAAATCCAAGAGAAATCAGGGAGGAGATTTTTTCAAAAACGCTAAAAATCTATGTTTATAATAACATTTTACACAATTTAAATAAAATTAGGAAAATGTTATAATTTTGATCTAAATATATAAACAATTTGCCGGTAAAATTCTGTTTAAGACTGACCGATTTGACATTGCCATGATAAATTTAAATTAAAACATCAAATTAAGTATAAGTTAAATATGCATAAGAGATTAAACTTTTTATTTAATATATAAAATGCAACTAAATAATTTGCAAATAAATTGTTTTAAAATATCTATGGAGTATTCAAAATATCCAATTGTACATATTTTTTTCGGCTCAAAACTCAGAAAGAATATTATTCAAAATTTTGAAGTCAATGTATATACAGTGCCCTTCAGATGTATGTCACCATCAACGATGTAGTCACAGTACCTCCAAACCAATTATTTTTTAATTAACCCTATAACTTAAGGGGTGGTATTTAAATTTAAAAAATGTAAATGTAAATAAATACTTAATAAACCATACCAACATGTTAAGCGCTAAATAAATTTACTTAAATATTTTAAAACAAAGATTAAAACCACAATAAAAATTTTTATAATTAATTTAATTTTTATATATAACTATATTTTAGACACAGTCTTGTTTACAATTGCAATTTACTTTAAATATAAATTAATAATATAATGTAATACAGAATTAAATTAATTATAAAATTTTTAATTGTGGTTTTAATCTTTGTTTTAAAATATTTAAGTAAATTTATTTAGC
>JAQFXP010003548.1:0-12311 GCA_034693685.1 Belba bartosi | reverse complement strand
TAAAAATTAAATTAATTATAAAATTTTTAATTGTGGTTTTAATCTTTGTTTTAAAATATTTAAGTAAATTTATTTAGAGCTTAACATGTTGGTATGGTTTATTTAGTATTTATTTACATTTACAATTTTTAAAATTTAAATACTACCCCTTAATTTATAGGGTTAATTAAAAATGTTTGGTTTGTAGAATACTGTGACTACATCGTTGTTGGGGACATACATCTGAAGGACACTGTAGTTATGTGTTTATTTTTATATTGATATGTGCTCACTTTCATAATTACTAATAACTATAATTAGTGTTTCACTCGGATGACTGCTAGATGACTTTCTCACGTGATAGGGCCCACATAATCTATTATAGATTAGCAATACAACAAAATTATTCAAATAAGTTGTGATAATTTATAATGAGTGGAGATTAATAAAAACAGTCTCAAGATTGTTTAATCAATTTATTAAATCGATTAAACTCAAATTGATTCATATTTCAAAGTTTAAGAATTGCAAGATTAAGTATATAATAATCAAGTTAAAGTTTTTGAACTTTAATTTTATTTAAGTTAAGATAGTACCGGGGGTTTAACTGAGAAGATAAAAGTATTTTAGACTGAAAACCAAAACTTCTGATTATACTACAGAATAGTATTAATATTTGGTTTAAATTTTTAGCATGATATAAAAAATCGCGAATGATTCAAGTTATTCAAGTAATTGGAGTGATTAAGGATTTAATATAAAGTGATATTATTTTTATAGGTAAATAACACACTATATATGTGAATACGCATAAGCAAGATACAATTTCAATACGAAAATTATGCTTTCCTTTTCAAAAAAAAAGATTTTTGAATTTGTGCAACACTGACTATAATTATTAATAACGGCAATCTTTCAATAGCCTTACATGTGGCACCAACAGCATGGTCTTCGATAGTAATGCACTTTGTTTTAACTCATATGAAGCTAATGTGTGACTACAATAATACAAAAATATATTCTACCTTAAAATTAATTCAAAGTTCAATTAATGCAAATATTTTATATTAGTACTGTTAGAAATAAAAAAGTAATAACTTAATATAAGCCTGGTACCAGATATGTCGGCTACATGTGTTAAGCCAAGGCTAGTACCAAATATTATAATGATATCAGCCCTATGTTATAATTGATATAAAATAGCAGATTAGAAGTAATACTATTGGTTAGAACTAACACAAACAATATAAAAATAGTGACCGTTTTTAGTGCCACATCTAAAGAACATTCGTGCCTGGCACAAACCTAAGCGTTCAAAATGTAAGTTAATATTTTACAGTTTGTTCATAATTACAAAACAATTTATCTACAGTGGCCCGTGGGCCACTTTGCAAATATATTGTTTTTAAATGTTTAATAAACAGTAAAAAAGCTAACTTACACTCTCAACTCTTAAGTTTCTAGAAAGCGTATTTTAAAATAATTGTTTGATTAAAGTTTTATATTTTTAATATTACTATCATCTAACATGTTTAATTATTTTAAAAATATTTTTAATTCTAAGCAACATTAAATAAAAATTTTAATTAAATTATTTTAAAATATAAATTATTTTTAAAAAATTAATTTATAAACTAATTAACATAAACTTAAAATAGATTTTCGTCAATTTATTTTCAGTTTTTTCAAATTTAAATACTTTCCGGTTATAACTTATAAGCCGATTTGATTGTATTTTAAAATATTTGTATCAAGTTCAAAAAAACGTTCATTAACATATAAATGTTTATTTAATAGTTAAAAACTATTTAATTTAGTAAATAAAATGTATTTTAAATTTTAAACAAATATCTTATCATGAAATAAACTTATAGAAAACTTCAGATTTACTTATTTGATTTAATGAACTTGAATAAAAATAATATATATTTTAAAATTTAAATGATAAAGTTAGTAAATTTTAATACGATGCGATTTAAAGATAAGAAATCAAAATGTTTGTTAACTTTTATATCATTTGCTAAGCATATAAAAACAATATATCTGCAATGGCCACTGGTGGCCACCAGTGGCCACTGCAGATAAATTGTTTTTATATGATTAACAAATAATATAAAATGTTAATTAACTTATTTAAACTATGAGATGAAATCATTTCTGCTTGTAAAAAATATAAACTAGTTTATTTCGATTATTATACAGTCACTAAATAACAAAAGTATAGGTACAAAACCAAAATTAAGCAAATTATACCATTGGCGAAGTGATCTACACTTTTTCTAATTTTAAACTTATGTCACTTGACAATATTTGTAATGTTTTATAACTAACTCATTAGTAAGAAATAAAAATCAAGTCAAGAAAGTAACATAAGTTTAAAATTAAAAAAAGTGAGATCACTTCGTTTGGTTTAATTTGCCTAATTTTGGTTCTGTACCCATACTTGGGTTATTTAGTGACTGTACAAACCGAGAAAATTAAGGCTAAGTAATAGTTTGCAAAAATACACGTTTTGTTAAATGCGTTTTCAGTTCTAATTTTAAGAAATTATTTAATTTATTTTAACTTAATTCGCAATTAATTAAAATATAATTATAACTTAAATACAATGTCGAGTAAATTGGTCTGCAATGCAAAAGCCATTTTCGAAATCAATAATTTCTGTGAATTAAACAAATTGATCGAAAGTGAAGTCTTCAGTATTGGTGCGAATGAGTGGCAAATAAAGAGTTATTGCAATAATAAAGACTATTTAAACCATTATCATAATAGAAATGTAGAACAACCTGACAGTTATGGTAACGATATATCAAATCTTTTCATTAATTTAGTTTTAGTCCAAAACGACGCAAATATTCTTGAAGTCAGATATAAGGCGTTTATTATTGACTGCGACTATAATGAGACGAATGTAATGACTATTGACAGACAATACTCTCCAATGAATTTAGTTTATTATATCTCAAGACGAGAATTGATGGCAAATAGGGATCAGTTATTACCTAACAATCGGTTGACAATTGGTTTCGATTTAATTGTTTATAAAAGTAGTGATCAATTGATTCAATTAAATAACGCGAAGATATTTAATGACCAAAAATATAAGAATTTTATTATAATTTGCGGAAAAAAGGAATTTAATGTCACTAAAGAATATTTGAGTTCGCGTTCAGAAGTCTTCAAAAAACTATTTTCGAATGATATGAATGAAAGTCAAACAAATGAATTGATTGACGACGACATCGAACCACAAGTTATGGCAGAATTTCTCGATTTGTTATATTACGGACATTCGGATCGAATGGAAGAACTCTCTGAAGAACTGCTTTATGTGAGCAATAAGTATGAAGTTCTCGATCTGAAGAATATTTTCGCGAATTTATTGTTTTTTACTATTAATCCGAAAAATGCGATAAAATTATTAAAAACTTACGGCGAGTATAATATCGAAGAAATGGAAATAAAAACGATTGAATTTATAGTTAAAAATTTAAAACAAATTATTGACAAATCATCTGAAGATTGGATGGAATTAATGAAAACAAATCCGGAATTAATTAATAGAATTATAACTGAAATGAGTGAACAATTATATAGATTACAAACCAATTCAAAAATACAATTATTTACTTATTATTACGAAACATCGAAATAGATTTCGATTAATATAAATTAAAGTCATTCTAATTATGCAATAATTAAATTTATTAGAATTTTTTTTTCTTTTAATTTTTCAATGTTTATTAAATAAACTTGATCAATTAAGCATTTTACAGCATATAATTACCCTTTCACTATATATTTAGAGTACGAATTGTATATTAATATATATTTAAATTTAATAAAAATCTAATCAAATAAAAACAAAGTTAAGTTGCATAAAGTATATTAAATGAGGATATTGAATACTTTATTCATATTCTTGCAATTTACTATTTTAGCAATTATTAATAAAATGTGTCTTTTCTTGTTTTCAATATTTTTTGTTAATTTACACAAAATTAAACTCAAAATAATGGTCAATAATGGTAAAAAAAATTTCGAAATAGAGAACCAAATCAATGAATGGGTCAAATGTGTGTAAAAGTGAAAATATATACCGTAATACCCCACATATAGCGGCATGCCGGTATAAAGTGGGGTTGATCTCATGCCGGTATATTTCGGTATATCTTAAAGTTAAAATATAATGTTGTGCAAAGTATAAAATAAATTATATTGAAAAAAATTAAAATATTTGATATTGAATGTATTAAAAACATTTAATAAATAAAATAAAAATAAGAAAATTTGCATAACTAAAGTAAGAAGAAATAGTCGATTTAAAGAATTTTGCAAAAATCTGGACACACAAAAACCAAAATTAATAAAAAAGTAAAATATAAACAACAATGTCGAATATGATAATGTCGAATATGCTAATGTCGAAATAATAATGTCAAATATGTTAATGTCGAATATGTTAAAGTCAAAAATGACAATGTTAAATATGATAATGTTGAATATTACAATGTCGAATATGACAATGTCGAATATGTTAATGTCGAATATGATAATGTCAAATATGCTAATGTTGAATATATTAAATTCGAATATGTTAATTTGACATTAGCATATTTGACATTAACATAATTGACATTATTATTTTCAACATTGTAATATTTGACATTAACATATTCGACATTGTCATTTTTGACATTAGCACATTGTTTTTGATATATTTACTTTTTTATTAATTTTGGTTTTAGTGTGTCCAGATTTTTGCAAAATTCTTTAAATCGACTATTTGTTCTCACTTTAATCATAACTTTCTAGAAGTGGGTAAATCAGACATTCAGAAGGAGGAGAATCAGCTAAAAATTCCCTCCTGATTTTGAAAATTGAAATTTATTCCCCCCTAGCATTTGGTCCGCGAAAAGGTACCCACCTCGACTTTTTGCCGGCCGCCGAAGGCGGCGGGCAAAATATTCGGGTTTTTTGACCAAAATTACAAAAATTTCCATAAATTGATGCTATATCCGGTTTAAATCCAGTTAATTTAACTAAATTTAGTTTAAATTCAGTTTAAATCCAGTTAAATTAGGGAAAATTTTATTATAAATATATGGGTTTTTGAGCGTTTTTTAAAAAATCCCTCCCCTGATCCCCCCCCCCTAGGTTTTTGGCCAAATATTTTGGCAAAATCTTCCCTCTGATCCCCCCCTGAATCGTCCGACCTTCTGAATCTCTGGGGTAAATGCAAACCCAATTCCAATGTTTCAGTGATATTCAGATACTGAAAATTGTAGACGTCAACAGGTTGCTCTCAATTATGATCTTGGTTATAATATATTGCAAAATATTATTGCTGCGCAAGAGTTCTATTTGGATTTACTCATAAATTTGAATAAATATGGATATTGTAGTCCTTATGTTGTTTAAAATAAATAAATGTTTTAATCATAAATATTATAAAATAAATTAAAAATTTTTAATTAAAATTTTTTAAATTGTTTGATTAAATAATTAAAAACTCAAAAAAAAATTTTACAACAAAATTCATAGAATAAACTCATATTAATAATTTAATAGTATATTAATAACCCAAAACTTTTTATGTATTAATAATTTTATTGTTTTCGACACAAAATAAAAACCAGATTATTTTAAACATGCACATTTGTATTGTTCAATAAAAATAAAGTAATCTGATTAAAAAATATTATATATTTTAAAAATAATTTTAACTAATGGCCACTTGAGGTGATCGGATATTAGTGTAGAACTCTTTATACTTTTTAACAATTGTCGCTCTAAAAAAAATTTCCAACTTGTTAAAAAAAGCATTTGAAATAATTAAAATGTGAGCTAACCTGAACTCTACCAAACCTTTAAATTTTTTGGGAGCAGTCCATGTGAAGGAAATACTAGACTTATCGCTATTGTCTTTATGTGTTATAGCGTTCTATAAAAGAGTTAAAACGAAAATTGATTAAAAATTTTGTTAAACGAGAAACAAAAGTAAATAGTTCTTACAGTTGAGGGTTTGCATTGTAAGAGCTTTGCATTGGCCGGAGCAGTAAATTTGCCAATATTTTCGCTGGAGTTGGGCGCCCGAGCCGTTACATAAAAACCTTTAAAGTTGGTTCCTTGGACTCCAGTTATGGTTATTGTGACCGACTTATCCCCATTGGCCAGTCCTTTGGGAGCTGTGGCCAACAAAATATATGGCGCTTTGCCTGTGCGCGCCTTATTCTTGCCGTGATTTGGCACATCCCTCTTACACCCGGGCGACCCGTCGGGGTAGCATTGGATTAGCGTTAATCCGCACAAGAAAAACAATTTTACAAATCGCATAATTTGAGAGTTTGAGTCAAGCACTGGATATTTACTAAACGAGTAAACACGGAAAATATTAATCAAATTATGGTTAAATTCTAACTTGTTTCTTCAAAACTACCAATCAATTCAATCATTATCTGACTTATTATAAGATATATACTTACCTACAATTTTTTGCTCTAAGTTTAATATTTTATTTAATTTAATATTTAATTTTTAATAAGTTTAAAATTAAAGTTATGATATGATAAACATTATTTCAATTAAATTAAAGAAAATTATTACTTCAACAGAATTAAACAAAACTGGTACATTTTAGAAGGTTATTGACGTAAGTATTACTCTGCCCTGGAAATATTTTAAATTAGAGCAAAAATGTTAAATAATTATTAAAGGCATAAACGTTTATTAAAAATAATAAATGTGATAGTATACCAGTAAATTGAAGTCCGCATTACTGCCCCTTTGAGGAGTAATTTTGAAGTTATTAGCGCCCAAGTTAAAATATATATATTGATTAATTAAGCAACACATTACTCATGTATTATTAATAGTAAGCAGTAAAAAAATATATATATTTTAACTTTAGCGCTAATAACTTCTAAATTACTCTTCAAAAGAGCAGTACTCGTATACACTCACAACTTTTTAATTTTTTATCATTATAGTAAAATTAAGATAGTTATAAATATAAACAATAAGAAATAATGCTATGAGAGTTTATTAATTTATATACTTAATAAATTTATATTATATTTTTTATATACAATAAGTTTAATTTGATTTTAATATTAAAAATAAAAAATTTTATTGTAAATTGTCAGGTGCAATATTTAATAATAATACTAGAATTAGATTAATAGTTTAATGGAGAAATAGTTCAATAAACTTAAATCTAATTAACTATAAGTTTATTTATAAAAACAATTAATAGTAGTTTATTATAATATTTATATCAAAATTATTCATTATTTAATTACATTTATCAAAACTGTAACATTGCAATTATAATTTTGCACAAATGTATTTATAAATAAAATATATTATGTCTAATGACAAGTATAATATATTAAAAGTTATGACAAGTTATAAATTAAAACAAAATAAATAATTATTTATTGTGCATATTATTATTATGAAGCCGCAATATTTATACATGTTAAATACATTCAAGTTTTTAAATAAATTAGTATTAAAAAAAGAACAATTAAACAAAATTTTGTTTAATTAAAAAAATAAAATATTTAATGCGTTTTTGTTATTTGATAGTAAAAAGATATATTTAATTAAAAGTAAATATATTTGAAATATAATTGAATTAATTAAGTTTAGTTCTAATTAAATCTAATTCAAAACAAGTTAAATAGTTTTAAAATGTAACATTATTATTGAGTCTGTTAGTAAAACTTTAAACCTTTTTCTATTGGTTTATATTACATAACATCATGTAAGTGCGCACCGATTAATAAATTTAAATTATTTATTGATTTTTATGCCAGTTGACCAGAAATTGAGAAGGGGGAATCAGGAAAAATTCCTCCTAATTTTTAAAATATAAATTTATCTCCCCTATCTATTGGTTCCAGAAAGGGTGCCCCCCTATGTCGGCCGGCAAATTTTTTGGGTTTTTTGCCCAAAATTAGTAAATCTTTTCTAAATTGATGCTAATTACAATTTAAATCCAGGTAAATTAGGCAAAATTTTATCATAAATATATAGGGGTTTTGAGCATTTTTGGAAGAATTTTCTCCCTGATCCCCCCTGGATCGGCCAACCTTCTCAGTCTTTACAATTGGCTCATAAAGTAAATCTAAA
The DNA here is from genome assembly GCA_034693685.1 of Belba bartosi. Taxonomy (NCBI): domain Eukaryota; kingdom Metazoa; phylum Arthropoda; class Arachnida; order Sarcoptiformes; family Damaeidae; genus Belba; species Belba bartosi. Next base: position 4,196 of record JAQFXP010003548.1, on the reverse strand, counting down.
CAAAACTTATTCCAATTTATTATAATAATAATTTATTATAATATAATTTTGCATTAATCGTATCATAATTTATTTTTAAAAATATTTTATTATTTTATCAAATTGAACAAACATGTTAATTGATAAATATGTTCTTAGTTTCAAAACAAAAAATATTAAAATTATAATTTTAAACAAGTATTGTCTCAAACAAATTATATATTAAATACTTGGATTTAAACTTGATTAAATCGAATTAGTATTAAAATAATAAACTAAATACTTTACAAATGTATTAATTCAAGTAACCGTTTTATAAAAATAAACAAAATTAGTGTATCCGCAGTTTTCTACCACTATTCGAGTACAACATTGCAGAAATATCTTTTTACTTGTTAATTTAATCGTAAAAGTAAGTAGCACTCAGTTTGAATTTGTCAGTTTGAATTGTGAACTTTATAGCAGTTCCATCATATTATTTTTAAAAAATTATTTTATAGCTTAAAAAGTTAATTTATATAAAAATTATTAAAAAGAACAAGTCAATTTTTAGTGCTATTTAACATTTAATCTATTGATTATTAACAGAAAAGCCCTAGAAGCCAATTAGAAACCATTAGAAGCCATGTGTTAGTTTTATGCCAAGTTATAACTAATCAAATAATTTGTTACAATTTTAAGTAAATTATTGAATTTTAAATAAATAGAGAATTAGATTAAATGTCAATAAGCACACGATGTATGCAGATTAACATTATTTAATCAAATGACCAAGACAAAGACAACGCTTCAATTTTTTAACATAAATGTTTATGTTTGGGCGGTTTTGATTATTAAAATTAAAAAAATAATCTTTTGTGTTAAGAAAATAATTTAGTAAACATTTTGATATAAAATAATTAAAACTTTAATATGCAATTACATAATGACAAACTTAACATTTGGTTTATTTTTGTGATTCTTTCTGTAACATAAATAAACTAATAGCAATGGGTGCAAGATAAAAAATCAAAATGTTTGTTAACGTTAATACTATTCATTGGACATACCAAAACAATATACAGATCTACAAACAATAAATCGATCACTTTTAAACTTAAAATAAATAACTTTATTTTTAATTGAGACATACATATTTAGTGTCAGATTAAAAGTCATACAATAAACTTTGAGTAACTGTAAATTAATTTTTAAAAACAAACAAAATGGCTTTAAATTTTAGCCCCAAAAGTATAACTAGAATTTCAGTGTTTTTAAAAGAAAAATGTTTTTATAGAGTAATTAAGAATTGGCTGAAGAGGGTGAAAATTAATATGTTATTAAGTACCATATCCAGGATTAGGAATAAATGTGAAAATAATCAAAATTTTATAAATAAACCCGAAAATATAGGTAAAAAGTGCAGTCTTTCAAAATCACAAATTTTGAAAATTAAACATATGACTGAAAACCCGAACCCAATGACACAGCAATCAATGGCCAACTGTGTTAAAACATTGATTAATTATTTTGGGGGTATTTCAAATACAAAGTTCGAAAGTCAATATTTAAGACAATCAATGGGCTTAAAAAGTGGTTTTTAGTGAAGTCATGAAAGTACCGCAAAATATCATTAATAAAGTGATCGATTTATTGTTTGTAGACCTGTATCTGCAATGTGCACCAAAGTCACATTTTGGACATTGAAGATATATTGTTTTTGTATGTTTAGTAAAAAGTTAAAATGTCAATGAACAATTATAAACTATAAGATGTGTCCATCTATTATTATATTAATTATGAGGTTAAAATATTTATGCTAAGTTACTTTAATCAGTTTAATTATCAGTTTAATAATATGAACTTGTTAGTTATTAATTTTAAACCTGGTTAATTTTAACAAATAAAACGCAAATGCAAACAAAGATTAATCGTTGATAAGAAACACAAATTTTTGTGGTTCAACCCCATTTTTCCTAATTCCCAAAATTCCTAATCCCAAAGATCCTAAAATTTATGTCCCAAAAAACCTAATCCCAAAATTCCTAATAATATATGAAAAAATCCCAAATTTCCTAAAATTAAAATGTTATAAAATATTTACTATATGTTTGTAAATTTATTAGTTTTAGATCAGTTAAAATAGTAATTGTAATCAATATGGAATTATTAAACTAAATTCCTTTCTGCAAACATATTTAGTTGCCATAATTAGTTTACTTGTTCTAGCATTCTGTATATATTTAACATTTTATGATATTAGATATAAATTTATTGTTAATTACACTATTTTGTTATAATATTTTAAACTCAATTCTATAATATTAATCTAAAAGTATTAATTAGTTAATTATTATTAAATTATAAATAGATTAACACTTTATTACTTTATTAATACTAAATAATTGTTTCTCTATTGTATATCAATTTCTATTTAATATAATTAGGAATTTTGGGAATATAAAAAACTTTTTAGGATTTTTGGGAATTAGGACTTTTGGGATTAGGATCTTTGGGATTAGGAATTTTGGGATTAGGAAAAATGGGGTGACAGCATTTTTGTTAAACGCGTTTTGAGATTAATGTTTAAAAAATTAATTTATACTAAATTATAAATAAATTTTATTTAATCTACAATATGTCAAATAATTTGATATTTAAAACAAAAATAATTTTTACAATTAATAATTGGAATACATTTATATTGAATAAATCGAATAAAACGAATAAAAGTGATATTTTGAAAATAGGTTGCAATGAGTGGCGGATGTATTATAATACTGAACACTATGAGGACCGCTATTATGAAGAAACTAACTATTATTCAAATCTTGACATTAATTTGGTTTTAGTCAAAAGCGACGGAAATATTCTTGAAGTCAGATATAAGGCGTTTATCATTGACTGCGACTATAATGAGGTAAATGTGATGACTATTGACAGACATTACTCGCCATTTGGTTTAGTCTATCATATCTCGGGAAAGGATCTGATAACCAAAAGAGATCAGTTATTGCCTAACAATCGGTTGACAATTGGTTTCGATTTAACTGTTTATAAAAGTAGTGATCAATTGATTCAAATCAAGAAGACGTGTAACAAAAAATCAAAAAATGATTTTAAGATTGTTTGCGGACAAAAAGAATTTTTTACTTCAAAAAAGCTTTTGAGTTCCCGTTCAGAAATCTTCCGAAATATGATTGAAAGTCAAACCAATGAAGTGGTCGTCGAAGACATCGAACCACTAGTTATGGAACAGTTACTCAAATTTGCAAATTTTGGACATTTGGATCAAACGGATGTAATGACTGAAGAACTGCTTTACGTAAGCAATAGATATGGAGTTTGGGAACTGAATAATATTTGCGCGAATTTATTGTTTTTCACAATTAATCCAAAAAATGCAATAAAATTGTTGAAAACATTCGATAAATATTATTTCGAAGACTTAAAGAGAGAGACCATTGAATTTATGGCTAAAAATATGAAACAAATTATTGACAAATCATCTGAAGATTGGATGGAATTAATGAAAACAAATTCGGAATTAATTAATTTAATTGTCAATAAAATGGTTAATTTATTATCAATATCTGAAAATCTAACTTATCTAAATTATTTTACTTATTGTTATTTTGAGATTAATACTTAAATGAATAATTGTTATATATTTCTTATTTAAATTATTATAATTTAAAATCCAATTAAATTAAAATATAATTAATGAACATCGTTTTAAGTTTTTAATTGAAATATAAAAATTATTATTTATTTAAAATTAAAGTTAAACAAAATTGACCAAGTCATTTGATATGGATAATTTTAAATTAGCAAACTAAATGTTTATAAATTATTAATGAGAAAAGTTAAATGTTATTTTCAATTCTGACAGACAAACAATTCTAAGCAATGTAACAGGTTATTTTTTTCATATAAAACATTTTTAACTTGATAAAAATGTATTTATTATCGGTTGATTTTGTAATTAAAGTGTAAACAGTTTTTCTTTTATTTGGGTCATTAGTGGCTGTACAACAACTATATTATTATCATTACCAGTGGTGTGCTTTTTCATATTGGGTTTTAAATATGTGAACCGTACTCATTGGCCAAAATAAGTTTGATACTATATATAGTAAAAGTTTATTCGTATAACTCGTCTTGTTCACTCAAACTAATTTGTTTACTTTTTTAATATTATTTAAAGCCAAGATTAACTATGAAACGTTGATAGTGTT